>OZ038383.1:56553107-56730607 GCA_964036045.1 Eutreptiella sp. 'Long Island Sound 2002' | reverse complement strand
CACGAAATTCGTACGAAATTCGTACGAATTTCGTGCGAATTTCATATTCTCGTGGATCTGTGAATCTAGCGTGAATTTATGCGTGAATTCGGGTGCGTGAATTTCACATTCACGCGAATCTCACCAAATGTGTTGAACCATTTGGCTACTTCAAACCTCTAAATTGCACACATTTGTTGGATCTTACTTTGGGCGAAGATAGCACGACAAAAGCACACAATGGCACCAAGTTACGAGCAAAAAGCAGCAAAAATAGGTGAAATTCACGGTACCGTGAATCTCGGATTCAAACGGCCGGTTCACAAAGGGTACAACCGCTGACAATGTCAGCGGTGCTGGGCACATCGAGGTCCCCCAGGTCCTCGCATGTGCCACGGCGGGTAGCTGCTTCAATCCCCCCCACCCCCCCAAACCCCTCAAGCCCCCGCGAGCCAACAGCAACAGCTGCAGCAGCAGACCCGGAAGGCTTGGGGGCCTTCTGGGTGGAGGTGGGTGCAGGGGTGGCCCTTGGCTCAGCGGGCTCATCATGAGCCCGCTTCAGCCCCCTCCCCCCAAGCTGTTTCCCCGCCCTCGAGGCCAACTCGGCCTGGAGGGCGAGGGAGTGCTCCCCGGGGACACGCTCCCCCCCAAAACTTTGGAGCACCATAATGGAGTCCGAAATGCTCCATTTTCCCCCCGTGGTGCTAAAAAAAACCCGCACCTTCCCGGAGCTCTTGCTCCACACCGCAGCCCCCCAAATGGCCTCCACAACCCCCCCCCCCCCTTTGCGACATTCGCCACAACCCTAATGGGCAGGCGAATGTCGTAAAGTGCACCACTGGCACGGACATTCAAACGGGAATAGTGTCCCGTGTCCTTGCCAGTGGTGCACGCCAGGTCGGAGGGCGCACTGGCAACATCCCCCCGACCCACAGGAATGGGGTCCACGTACTCCCGACCGGAGATCACTTGTCCTGCGGCAGCCTTTGGCGCCACCAACTCCGACACCTCGGGCTCGGCCACCTCGTAATCGGTGATGCTCCGCAGTGGCCAGGGATCATACTGGACCTGAATGGGAAGAAAGGGTGTAATTCTAACAAAGAACTAGGCAAAATAGATCGAAATTGGCAACAAATACTATGAGTATACGGCCGTATACCTCCCAGTGTACGGCCGTATACCTCGGAGTATACGGCCGTATACTCAAAATGGGTGGGCAGGTATACGGCCGTATACTCGCAGTATAAGGCCGTATACCGTGGGTATACGGCCGTATACCGTGGGTATACGGCCGTATACACAAGGTATACGGCCGTATTCCAATATCATGGCACTGGGTGGATGAGAGGTATGCATGCTACACTTGCAAACGAAACGTTCCTGGTTCAAACCCCACTGCCCTCAAACATGCAAAAACATGTGTAGGCCATTGAAGAATCCTGGGAAGATGTTGAAGAGGTTGATGATCAATTCAATTCAACTCAACTTGAAGAACTGCAACCATATAGGGAGGCGCTGAAGACAGGCCAAACAAAAAAACCCACCAGTGACCCTACCTTTTGAGATAACTGGGACTTAATGAAGGTGGTAACATTCACGACCGGACACTTCCAACCCAAATGAGTCTCCAAGTGGGGTATGAGGACCTCCCTTGCGAAACTGTACATTGCACCCCCCTCCGGTGGAGTCATTGTGCGGCGGGTGTCACTGTCCCCTGCACGAGTCTCGGCGGGCCAATCCTCATTAAAAATATTGAGCCCCGCATCTGCCCTAAGTTCCCCATACTCATCCTGAAGCTTGTCCATCCAAGTGACAGAAATGAAGCCAGATTGGAAAGCATGGCCCCATTGCTTGAAATCCTTGAGGTCGTCGACATGACGATGATCGACGACGTCAACGGGGATGGAGACACGATGGTGTTCAACACCAAAAAGGGGGGTGGTGGTGAGGGGGAAGAAAAGGGAGGGGTGCATCCCAGTACCCTTGTACCAGGTGGGGAGGGTGTGGCCCTCCAAATCGGCATGCCAGGACCATGGCGATTGGGAGTGGAGGGAGTAGAGGGGGGCGGTGTCCTCCCAATGCCCCCGCTGCACTTGCTGGGCCTTGCACTCCCATTTGCGCCAGCCAGCGGCCACGTCCCCCGAGACATGAATCCCCGGAGAGCCATCCTGCATCTCCCATTCCCTCAAATACAAACTCATCCCCCTATTGGGCCCCCCACAGCTTTTTTTAACATGCTCCACGACAGCGCGGGCATCCGAATCATGGAGCTGCAACACAATAGCTTGCAGATTAGGGTTGTTGTCAAACAACGACAACAAAGGGTCAGTGAGGCTGTGGGGTTGGGCAACGCCGGGGTGCGTTAGCTTCACCAGGGCCACAGGGGTGTCCAAGGTGGACCAAGCACAATTCTCAAGAGAAGGCCAAGACACGGTGCGTGTGCTGTCGGGGCTGTAAACACCTCTGTGCACTGTGCGGAGAGCTACGGCATCGGCCCACTTCTTCAACAAGGCATGAGTGCCCGCATCAGTCATGGTGGCAGAAAAAGAGGGCCTGGGAGAGCAAGAAGCAACATAATATATATGGATTGAAATGGACACATATGGAGACATACATTGCAATCTTGAGTGAAGTATGAGCCTAGATTGGTTTCAAGTGGTGTGCAATTGTTGGGCAAAGGCAAAGCATGCAACAAGATGGGCACAAAAGGCACAACAATGGAATTTTTCAACTTGAAACAACCACATGGTGCCAACAAATACCCCCAGTATACGGCCGTATACTCCAAGTATACGGCCGTATACTCCAGAGTATACGGCCGTATACTGAGGTATTGGAGCCTTGAGTATACGGCCGTATACCCCAAGAGCCCAAAATGGGGTAGTTTCAAACACAACATTGACCATCACAATTGGCAAACTAGAGGTATTCCCCAACCCACCTATGCACGCATTGTGCATTATACATTCGTACCCACCTGTACATGCCACATACCCCTTTCTCCCAAAAACCCCTTTTTTACCCGTATACTCCCAGGTATTCCTGGTATGCCAGGTTATGCTCAGCATATAGGTACCGCAACTCCGTCGTAGAGAGGTGCAATGACCGGATCCGCCAAACGGCCATAATCAACCTCTCCTCCATGGTGGGCTCAGGCTGGACGGCCACTACAACTCTTGTTCCGGGGGTAAGCACTATTTGCCCCGTGTCGGGCAGGTACTTGACGGTGTAGGGTGCTGCAAGCTCCTTGGTAACAACTTGCTGGAGCTCTTGTAGGCGCCTCCGTTGTGTACGATCCGCTAACAAATGGAATGGCTCGTTGGGCCGCGGCATGGTGTTAGGTACAAGACCTGTGGAATGGGGGAGGCATTTATCGCAGGTTTCTACGATCCCCCTGCCCTAGGCAAGTAAATTTCGTGGGAATCTAGTGAAATGCGCACGAAATTCGTACGAAATTCGTACGAATTTCGTGCGAATTTCACGTGAATGAATGTGTGTGAATATTGAGGCACTGTGAAATTCATACGAAATTCGTACGAATTTCGTAAGAATTTCACGCGCATGTTACAGAATTTTTTCCGAAGAAAACATTTGACTCATCCTTTTGCCGTTGTGGGCCCTCACAAAGCAAGGAAAGGATGGAGCTCACGGGTTACCACACACCCAGTCCAATGGTCTTCATTCCGGCTGACACACAATCAGCAGTGTAACAAATCAGGGGGCACAGGATACCCCAACTAAAATACAAACAGTGCCGAAGAAAATTTCGCAAAGTGGGGGGGGGGTACCCCACATGTCGGTCAAACTGCCCATGCCTAGGGGGGGGGGGCAGGATATTTGCATACATATATTCATATATAAAAATGTACAAATAACATCCGTAGAGGTTAGAAGGGACAGGTGGTCCCGAAGTTAAAGGGCGTGCTACGCCCCCCCCCCCCCCCGTCAATGTCAATGGAGCAGAGCTCCGGCTAGCGGACCCCTGGGAGCTCTGCTCCACCACCGCCTCACCGAAGGAGGGGTCCATGGCCACCGACGTGAGGCGGTGGGGGGGGTACTGCCCGCGCACATCCTCCAGTGCGGCACTCACCCTGGGGGCGTTGGGTGCCACGGTGTCCACATCGGCCCGCTGGCCGGTGGCCATCATGGCCATCCGCAGGCCGGTGGACACCGCCGACATTTGGCCGGCGCAGCCCTCGGCCTGGGCATGCCAGGCCTTCGTGCCGGCCAGAAGGTACCGGAAACCGGCGGCATTGCCCCCCCCCCCCCCCCTCCCGCCATGTCACCCGGGGGGGCCTCGGCACCCTCAGCCCCCTCCCCTGTCTGTGCCGGTGGCTTTGCCGGGGCCCCGTGGCCTTGCGCGCCGTCCCCAAGTCGCACTCCAAGATTTTCACCCTAGCGACCAGGCGGTCTCGCTCCTTGGTGACGTCCGCCAACCGCGACTCGGCGGCCCGCTTGTCCTCGTTGGCCCTGGACAGGCGGGCCTCGAGGTCGCGGGTGGCGGCCTCCGCGCCGATCGCACGCGCCTCCCCCGCCCCCGCCCGCTCCAGCTGCTGCACCCACTCGTGCACCGGCCCCCCTCTGCCCCCGCCTTCCCGCCGGCTCCGCCCGCTCCACCGGGGTGGTCGTACGGGGGGACTTTCGGGGGGGGGGGGGGGGGGGGGGCTCGGTGTCCCCTTGGGGGGGCGGCCTTTCCGCTTCCGGGCCGAGGGGGGGGGGTCGTCCCCCCCCTCGACGTCAATGACGTCAGCCCCCCCCATCTTCCGCTGTCTCCCCACATGGACGCGCATGGCAAGCCATGCCACATGCACCCACTCCGGCTTCCGCTTCTACCACCTCGTGACCACATTCAGCCCAAAGACCCCAGCCGTGGTCACCGTCCCCTCCTCCCCAATCCGCGCCAGCCCCGTCTACACCCGCCAGTGCCCGCTCACAAGCCTGTGGGCAAACACGCCTACGAGCTCGTGCTCCTCGGGCAGGTTGGAATCCCCATGACCACAATGGGGCAGGGGAAGGAGATGCGGAGGGTGCCCTGCACCCCCCGGGACTCCAAGACCATGTCCCACACAGCAGAGAGATGCCGCTGCCGCCCGTCGGGCCCGGGCGGCACCTTTTGCGTCCAGGCCGGATCCGGCTGCCTGGGGGCGAGGGTGACCCGGTCCTGGGGGGGGCTCGGTGTGGGCGGTGCCCAAGTCTTCGCGGGACGGCATGGGGACGACCACCTTGCGCGGCGCATGCCCCGCACCGGAGCTGGCCTCGCTATGGCCTCCTGCAGAGCGTCCGGAGCGCCGCGAACCCTCACTGCGCCCACTGCCGGCCTCGCTTGGGGTCCGTCCACCACCGGTGCCTCCGGGCGGCTCGCTGTGCGCCTCGGGGTATCGGGGCCGGGGTTTGAACTGGCGCCGGGCGCGGTGCCGGATGTCCGGCGACCACGCGTAGAACGGGACCTACAGACGGGGAGACGTGTGCAAGGCACCAATGGAGAATGGGGGAGCAAACATGGAACAATGCAATAATAAAACGAACAAATTGGACGAAATTAACAAAAATTCGTACGAAATTCACGTGAAATTCGTCCAATTTGCCAAGAAAGAAAGCAAACACACAAGCAAGCACACCTTGCAATCACATGGGCATGTGATTGACCATGCTCCGGCCTTCGAGCATCTGGGTGACCGTCACGCTGGGGCAGTGTTGACCAGATGCCAGCACGTGGTTGGCCGCCCCGGGGACATGGCGAAGTGGATCTTCGACTCCGCATCGACGTTGCCCCCCTTGCAGACCTCGATCTGGTGCACGCTCCCCACGAAGAAGAGCATGCAATGCTCGCCGACCTCGATGACCGCGAGGCAGGGGAGTTGGCGGCACAATTCCCTCCACAACGTTGTGGCCCAGCCCCTCCCCCCAAGGTAGAAGTAGCGGGTGGGGCTGCGCAGGTCGATGTGGATCACATCGGGGGAGGGGTCGAGGGATGCTGCCCAGCCCACAACATCATCCACCCCCAGTGCCCCTGACAGGTACGTCGCCTCCTCCAATTGATGGTGGGCGACGGGGAGGGCTGGGTAGTAGTCGTACGAATTTCGTTCGAATTTCGTACGAATTTACCCCAATTTCCACTGTTTCGCTTTCTCACAGCTCTCAAAGCCATTCTTCGCATCTTCTTTTGACCATGTCCCAGCAGATTATGTCCCAGCTCGCCAGCCTGGCTTCGCGCCCCGACCCCGCAGCCAACACCCTCGCTCGTACGAATTCGTACGAAATTCGTGCGAATTTCACCTTCTCGTGAATCTGTGAACCTAGCGTGAATTTATGCGTGAAGTTGGGTGCGTGAATTTCACATTCACGCGAATCTCACCAAGTGTTGGACCATTTGGCTACTTCAAACCTCTAATTTGCACACGTTCGTTGGATCTCAGTTTGGGCGAAGATAGCACGACAAAAGCACACGATGGCACCAAGTTACGAGCAAAACACAGCAAAAATAGGTGAAATTCAAGGTACCGTGAATCTCGGATTCAAACGGCCGGTTCACGAAGGGTACAAGGTATACGGCCGTATACTGGGAGTATACGGCCAAAACTGTGCATGGTATCATCACGCACATCCAGCAACACCTCACAACCAACTGCACCACAAGTGGCATGAGGGCCTTTAGACCCATGGGGCGATGCGGCCGCTTTGCTGGCCCAAGGGGGAACAACAACAGGGCAAGTGTTCAAATTGTTGTAGTCGAACCTTGAGGTACCAACCGAAATGAAACCAAAAACACGGGGCCGATTTGGGTTAGTGGAAGGGCAAATACCTCCCCGATGCACAGTAAGTGCATCCCCCAACCACACATCCCCGATGTCCCATGGGGCCAACGGGGCCTCCACCCAAGGGTCCGGGAGGCCCGTGTGTGATGCAACCACGGAATCCCCAGCACAACCATCATCGGGTGTGGGGCAGAACATCGTAGGTGAGTTGCGGAATGCCTCTGGTTTGCCAATTATGATGATCAATGTTGTGTTTGAAACTACCCCATTTTGGGCTCTTGGGGTATACGGCCGTATACTCAAGGCTCGAATACCTCAGTAAACGGCCGTATACTCCGGAGTATACGGCCGTATACTTAGAGTATACGGCCGTATACTGGGAGTATTTCGTTTGCACCAAGTGGTTGTTTCAAGTTGAAAAATTCCATTGTTGTGCCTGTTGTGCCCATCTTCTTGCATGCTTTGCCTTTGCCAAACAATTGCACACCACTTGAAACAAATCCAGGCTCATACTTCACTCATGATTGCAATGTATGTCTCCATATGTGTCCATTTCAATCCATATTATGTTGCTCCTTGCTCTCCTAGGCACCCTTTTTTTGGCACCATGACTGATGTGGGCACTCATGGGATGCTGCGTTCTAGGGCGTGGTGCGGAACCCCTAGTTAGAACGCAATTTCCGGAACACCCACCTAGCCTCAATTTTGGGGCAAACCACCTAAAAAAATGGATTCAGCACCCTCAAAAAACCCCCATCCCCTTTCTTTCCCCACATAACCCTCATTGTAGGGGTGTTTTTTTTGGGGGGGGGGTCAAAGAGTTAGAGCACAGTTAGAGCAGAGTTAGAACACAGTTAGAGCACCTTGCTCTAACTAGTCATCGCGCTAGTTATCGCGCGATAACTCAGTTATCGCGTAGTTGTCGCGTGTAGTTATCGCGCACCCCTCCTCCCTCCCTCCCTAGGACAAACAACACAAAACACTTGGCACAAAGCATGTGTGGTCGTTTTTCATACAAAGTCATCAATGTCTGAGGCCTTGGCTGCCTCCAGTCCCAAAAGCCCTTGCTCCAGGGCGTTCATGGACATGCAATGGTGCATGTGGCGGAGGGACATACTTGGCCTCACCAAGGACCAACCCTTAAAACAATTTTTGAGCCTCCTCTTGTAAGGCCCATGCCGATACTCCGTTGGGATGGAGGAAAACTGAAAAATGTTCCTCCATTTCTCGGCAAAAAAGGTGGAATGTGCCAAGCACCAATGAATCCACCTGGTGGGGGACCAACCTGAGTCTCCCCACGCTTTTGAAAATTTTGTGGTCAACGCACGGTGGCGTTCCACTTGGGTTAGAGTGTACATCTCCCTCACCCTCCAAAGCTCATACAAACCCTCAATGCATTTCACCATGACATGCACAACAACCCATAACAGAGGTCCCCCAGGGGTCCTCACTGTGGGGACATGCTCTTTGAGGCAATCCACAAATTGCCTTTGGAAGGGGGGGGAGGTTAGGAAAAATTTGGTGCTTGTAAGATCGAAATCTTTTTCTGTGGCCCTTGAGGCCGAGGGGAGACGTTCCCTCAGAGGGATGCCTGAGGTCTCATCCTTGAGGGCTTGTTTGAAGGCCTGCAAAGCTGCAAGAGCTTGGTCCTTACCAGGGGTACCAGGGGGGAGGGCCTGAAGGGTGGTCTCAATGCGCTTTGCAATGCCGTTTAGGATGTGGCATGCTGCATGTTGGTAGTCCCCCGGCCGCCTATCAGGGGTCACACTTCTCAAGAATGCCCCCCATCTTGAGGTGGACTCCACCCCCCTTTGCTCAACAATACCATTGGGGTCTTTGCACAACCAACACTTAGACCCAGCCCCCCCCATTGCTTGCATCCCCTTCCCATCCCCTGTCAAAATGACAGTGCAAGTCAAAAATGAAGCGCGATAACCCACGCGATAACCCACGCGATAACTAGTTATCCCGCGATAACCCCCGCGATAACCCCCGCGATAACTAGGTTATCGCGCGATAACCCCCGCGATAACTAGTGCTCTAACCCCGTTCTAACCCCGTTCTAACTAGTTAGAGCACAAAAAGATCAAATCGCAAAAAGTGCAAAACGGGCAATATCGAGCAAACGAAACATGGAAGGCACATTGTTGCATCATAGTGCACCCATGTAACATGTGAAATTCCGGGTTCCAACCATATTAACAACACCCCAAATTGGGGGGGTTCCGCACCGTGCCCTAGAACGCTGCATCCCAATGCCTTGCTGAAGAAGTGGGCCGATCACGTAGCTCTCCGCACAGTGCACGGAGGTGTGTACAGCCTTGACAGCACACGCACCGTGTCTTGGGCTTCTCTTGAGAATTGTGCTTGGTCTACCTTGGACACCCCTGTGGCCCTGGTGAAGGTAACGCAACTCGGCGTTGCCCAACCCCACAGCCTCACTGACCCTTTGTTGTCGTTGTTTGACAACAACCCTAACCTGCAAGCTATTATGCTGCAGCTCCATGACACAGATGCCCGCGTTGTCGTGGAGCACGTTAAAAAAAGCTGTGGGGGACCGAATAGGGGGATGAGTTTGTATTTGCGGGAATGGGAGATGCCGGATGGCTCTCCGGGGATTTAGGTCTCTGGGGACCTGGCTGCCGGTTGGCGGAAATGGGAGTGCAAGGCCCAGCAAGTGCAGCGGGGGCATTGGAAGGACACCGCCCCCCTCTACTCCCTCCACTCCCAATCGCCATGGTCCTGGCATGCCGATTAGGAGGGCCACACCCTCCCCACCTGGTACAAGGGTACTGGGATGCACCCCTCCCTTTTCTTCCCCCTCACCACTGCCCCCCTTTTTGGTGTTGCAGACCATCGTGTCTCCATCCCCGTTGACGTCGTCGATCATCGTCATGTCGACGACCTCAAGGATTTCAAGCAATGGGGCCATGCTTTCCAAACTGGCTTCATTTCTGTCGATTGGATGGAGAAGCTTCAGGATGAGTATGGGGAACTTAGGGAGGATGCGGGGCTCAATATTTTTAATGAGGATTGGCCCCCCAAGACTCGTGCAGGGGACAGTGACAGCCGCCGCACGGTGACTCCACTGGAGGGGGGTGCAATGTACAGTTTTGCAAAGGAGGTCCTTATACCCCACTTCGAGACTCATAATGTTTCCACCTTTATTGTGGTGAAGGCCGGTACAGCGGATGTGGAAAAAAAACAGTGTTGGCACCGTGACAGTAACCTCAGCCGGTCCGGTCCGGACCAATTTATTTGCCCCTTTTTTTACCCGTATACTACCAGGTATTCCTGGTATGCCAGGTTATGCTCACCATACAGGGTCCTGGAGAGAGTCCAAACCGTTCTGCTTTTTTGTTCGCCGTTTGTGTGTCGTCAGGTTTGAGTTCGTGTTTTTTACCGCTTGCTGCCAAATGGCACGGCAGTCGGCTGAGGTATCACGCAGATGTGGAGTGGCCGATGGGGTGTCCCACAGTAAGGGGGTGCATAGTAAGGTATCCTAATGTGAGCCCCCCTTACTATGGAGCACTGTTTGTGGGAGATGGTGTCTCACTCCCTATACCCCCTCAATTTGGGTGTGACGAATGCATTTTGACCCACATCACATTGTATCTAAACCAAAAAGGGGGCAAAAGTCGGGCAAAACTAGTAGGATCAAGCTGGTGTCTGACCCCCTTACTGTGGGACACTCCAGAGGTACCTACCATGTGTGTTTGTGCGTCCACGACCAGCTGTGTGTACCGCGCCTCATGTGCATCGTGTGTGGTCATGTGTGTGCTATGTATGGAGTATCGATGAGGTGTACGATCGTCTTCGGTAGTAGGGCGTTCAAATGTGAGGATGATGCCCTTTTCAATATTTGCAGTCAACAACATGTTGGCATATTGGGGTAGTGCGCTGGGAGCTTGTTCGCGTATGTATGCAGGCGTCACGGTATTTTTCGGTTCGTACGGTTGGAACTTATTGGTTGAGCCTTTGCCCTTCTTTACGAGGAAGCATTCGCTAGATGGATGGCCCACTTCCTTTTTGTGATGGATACAGTAATATTCCTTTATCTGAGGAGACACCGTTTTTTGGCCCAGCCTCGAGGCTACGCCTTTTTTGTCTGTTAACTACATTGAGAAACGGACATTTTTCTGTTTTTGGCGAGGATACGGTTCAGTATTTGGGGTGTAACCTCGGCCGTAGCCGCAGACACTTTTATGTAACCTCGGGCACCAAATCTTGTAACCTCAACCGTATCCGCAGACAACATGTTGTAACCCCGGGACCACCAATTGCCCTCATTTTGTGTATCCCCAACCGAAGCCGCAGACAACAATGCGTAGCCCACAACATTATTGGTTCAAATGCCACTGTGCGAAGCATCGTACATGCAGATTTTGTCGGCACGCGGCACACTGTGTGGCACAACGTTTCCCACAATGAACACAGGCTGCTCGATTCGCTTCCACGGGGACATGTATAGCCTGGGGGGTTTCAGGAACTTCAATGTCAATCAATGTGGTCAGGAGGTCCCATTGGAACTCCCACATGGTTGTCCCCGGCTTGACTAGCTTAGAACACTTCGCCATCGTAAAAATGTTCACCATAGCATAGCGCATGAGGAATGAGCGCACAGCAGCGCTCCATTTCCGAAATCTACCTGTTTCACGGTGCTGTAAAGCAAGTTGATTTGCGGTATCGACTCCGCCTGCCAAGGCACGGTAACAACCGATAATCGCTGGCATTTCATACCCGCGTTTTTTGTGTACCACCACCTCTTGCGGAAACCCACAATTTGACAGTAGTGGCACAACCCGAGGCGGTTTGTGGCCGACCCGGGGATTTTTATAGACCTGCAATGTGTAGTTGGCAGTGGAGACTTTGGCGGTGGCCAAGCCACCCTCCTCAAGTACTTCCCCCGCCTCACTTACACCGCGCTCATCGCGTTTGCATAACATTAAGAAGGGGGTGCCTCGGGCAGCCAAACCCTTGGCAGCTTCGTGACTGCCAAAAAAACTATCGGCAACCAAAATGGTGCCTTCGGGCAGGACATCGGCCCAGTAATTTACGATCTGGCGGGCGTTCATGTTGCCTTGGACAGTGGAAGCACGCCGTAGTTGACCACGCGCACCAACGTATAGGTAGACGTTGGTAACGTATGGCTCAACCGCATCGGCCAAAACGTAAAGTTTCACTCCGGTCGAGTGGGGCTTTCGCGGTATAAATTGCCGCAAAGGCCCCGCTCGAACCCCCTTATGGGGGACTACGGTTTCGTCGCCACTGGCGACAGCCCCCAGCCTCCATAGGCTGCCCCAAACCTCATTACAACGCTCAATAAGAAGCGTCACGTCAGGCCGTAGTACTCGATTCAGGCGGTAATACTCGCGGCGTGTGAGGAGCTGGCTAAGCCTCGCGTTGTACGACAACGCCTTGGGTACCCAGACATCGTCAATTCGGCGTGGTTGGATCATGCCCAGGAGGACTCTGAATAGTAAGAAGCGGACCACCGTTCCCTTCACTCCATGGGTAATCCCGGCCACCCTTGCCTTCTTGGTAAGGAGGTCGATGAAGGGGGACATGACATCGCACCAGATCTCCTGCAGGGTGTTGTAGTCCTTCCGCGGGTATCCACCTTCGTAGTCTGAGAAGAGGTCTGCCGCCTTCTCCGAGTCTAAGAGCTCCCGAGGTTCGAATTCCATAGTGGGGTACCTATTCAAACCATGAAACGTACATGTGGCCCTGGTGACTAGGCTGGAACCCTGCTAGCAATCGTAACCTGGCCCGTATCCGCAGACGGTTCTACGTAACCTTGGACGTTGCCTATCGTATCCTCTACCGTATCCGCAGACGGGTCTATGTAACCTTGGGCACTGCCTATCGTATCCTCACCCGTAGCCGCAGACGGTTTGACGTAACCCCGGGTCACAAATGGAGGAGAAGGCCAACAAGGACTCATTGCAAAGCACATGCACAGTCAATTCTTGCTCCCAGACAATTTGAATCAGTCCGCCGCTCAGTCGGAGCCACCACTGTTAATAACGTTCTGGCATCAAACACAGGCCTCCCTACAGAAACTTATGCACAGGTAAGCATCCCGTTAGGGGCAGATCCAGCGAGCCCCGTGGCCAAAAAACAGTGGACGGTGGACTGTGTGTGAACTGCTGTGCATGAAAAGTGGGAGTGGGCAGAGTGGACAGAACCATTCAGTCGTCGCCACTGCTAAAATACGTCGAAGAAGCACAATCCTCCCCACTGTCAGAGAACGCTGCTCCTGGGGAGTCATGTGCATGTACAAAGAATGGGGCAGGCACATCCAGGGACCCCCGCCGCCAATACCGCCGGACAATGTCCATAGTATAAAAATACTGTCCACCTTGGAAAATTGTGGACCATCCGAGCACGTGGGAACGTCCACCACAGGCAAATGTTACGGCGTGGCCTCCCACTGGTCGTCGTCACCTCTCGTCCAGGTCATGCATGGTCTGAGAGACAAGCATGAGACGCTGTAATGGCATTCAACGCAAAGAGGTTTGCGCAACCTCGGAGCAACAGTACCGTATCCCCTGCCGTATCCGCAGACAACTATCCGTATCCCGGGAAACTCCCGGATGCAATGCGTCGTATCCTGGACCGTAGCCGCAGACAACTTGATGTAACCTCGGAGCAACACAACCGTATCCCCTGCCGTATCCGCAGACAACTATCCGTATCCCCGACAACCGTAAGCGCAACCTCACCCGTATCCGCAGACAGAATGTGCGTAGCCCCGGACCCTGAGCCATGACATACCGTGTGGAACGGCTCTTCTTCACCGACATCAGCACCTTGGAAGAGCTGGGGTGTGGGCTCCTCCTGCGTCTCGCCTGCCACCGCCGGGTCCTGGTGCATCTCCGGCGCCTCTCCGTGCCCCACCGGCGCTGCTGCGGCCTCGGCTTCCCCAACTGCCTCCTCCAAAGCCACCGGTGCGGCCACCACCGGTGCGGCCACCTCCGGTGCCACGTCCGTCGTTGCTGCATGCTCGGCGCCACCTGCTGCTGGCACTGCCGCCCTCTCCTTCTCCAACTCCTCCAGCTTCCGCTGCAGCTCCTGAATCTTCTCCTGCTGGGCTTCGTCCTTCATAGCCTGCTCCGCGGCAAGACGCTGCCTTTTGGCTTTGCTCTTCTTCTTGCGGCGCTCCCGGTCGGCCGCCCGCGTGCCTTCACTTGCCATACTGTCGCTCGAGCTTGTCGTTGAGAACTGGTCTTCGTCCAGATCCTGCCCCAGTTGCGCGCGCAGTGTCCGCACCTTGCGCTTGGCCTTCTTCTGCGATCGGCATCGGCGGTCCCAATCCGCCTCCGACACCAAGCGGTAATTCCCTGCCACGGGCAACTCGTCAACGTTGTGGATGCCGGTAAGCATACTGGCCATCACCTGCACGTGCTTCATGGCCTGGACGTACTTGTCGCTCAGCTCGTCCACCGGCAGATCGACCAGGTCCTGCGTCCTCAGATGCAATGAACGCGGCCCACGGCGTCCAGCCCGCATTGCCGACAGGTCCGAGAAGCCCTCGTACAGCTCCAACTCCCCCTTCGGCACCACCGGCTCCACCGCCGCAGCGGATCCTGATGCCACCGCCCCAGCTCATCCAGTGACTGCACGTCGATCTCCTTGGCGCCGGTGAGCTTGTAGGAGCAGGCCAGCTCCAAAAGTAGGACCGTCTTGCCGAGCGACTTGATCCAGCCCGCGACGAAGATGTTGCTATGCTCCTTGGTCTGCAAAGAAAGAGGCAAGACACGTAACCCCTCACGTAGCCGCAGACAGCGTTCCGTAACCCCGGACGTGCCGAAGCGTAACCTTAGGCGTAGCCGCAGACAGGTTTCTGTAACCCCGGTGCATTGTTCCAGTGCAACACCCATTAGGCAAGCAAGGGGTACCTGCAGCACCACGGAGCTCCCATATTCCAGGTCCGACAACTTGCAGGTCATCAGCTCGGCGCCTTCCAGGTGGTAATCGACGGGGCAAGGCGGTGCCGGCATGTCCATGACAAAAAATGGAACTGTCGGAGGAAAGTGGCAGAGGATACGGAAAAAAGCAAGCCGTAGCCGCAGACAACTATGCGTATCCCCGAGGACCCATGATGACCATGGAGGCTATGTCCTCCGAGGCTACGGACGAGGTTACACTTTACACAAAAATGCACAAAAACACTCAAAATCAATAAATGCGTGTTGAATTGAAAAAAACGAATAAGTAGCCCAGATCCGCCACCTCAAAAAACCCCCATAGGTGTTGAGAAAAAAAAAGGCACCCGTAGCCTCCGAACCCCCCCCGTATCCTGGTAGATAAAGGAATATTTCGCCGATCCATTCTCCCATGTTCCAATGCGCTTGTCGCTTCCCGCGTCACTTCCGGCATTGGAAGCCGTTGAAGACATTGTCGTTTGGTTTGGACAGCCACGAGCAAAATGTCCAATGGCTCCACACGTAAAGCATGCGCGAGAGTTCGACATAGTCTACAAGCACGTAAATTGTTGCCAATCACGGTGTTATTGTATACGGTATAGTCCCACGAGTATCCGGCTGTATTATGGACGTGATATCGAACGTCTTGCAACCGGTGGCGGTGATTCACCAACACTGACAATTAAATACGTGCAATAACAAAAGGCTGGATCACATGCACGACCCTTTAGCGTAAGATTGGGTGCAAATAGCATGAGTGTGCACGTTGCCGTCCCTTTCTATAGTACACACAGGTTCGGGGTTTCTTTCTCTTGCCTGCCTTAGGCGCTCGTTGCTACTGCATCCTATGTATGTATGCATGTATATGTGTACCATGCTTTATGTGTGTATGCATGGATTGGTGATGGTGGGGTTTCTGGCTAAGCATGTCAATGAATAGCACAACACTACAAACTTCTACCGTTTTAGAATTCAGCTACAACGTATGTTGCGGCCTCTCCCTTGCAGAATGTAAACAGAATGGAGGAAAGCACTTCACAACTACAAAGGATAAGCAGTGAGATTTAACTAACATTGATGGGTTTGTTAGTTTTTTTTTGTATAGACATGCTATCAAGACCCGGCAAGCTCAAGCGTTGACTACTCCATCACTCGACACATTTCAAACCGACAACGACAAGAATCGAATTCTGCAAATTCGCTTAAGGTTTGCCTACAATGGCAATAAGCACACATCATCACGAATCAACCAGGGGCCAAACCCTCTGATGAGCATCATAGTAATAGCCACTGGACAGACAGATGGCTTGGATACATCATATATGACATGAAACATGCATATAAATCATTGATTGGCCAACCCCCCCCCGCTACCAAAATGAATTTGCTTGTTCGCATATTGAACAATGCATTTACACGCTTATGCGTTTCCAACTGCCCTTGTTAGCACCAAATCGGGATCCGATGCTATGGGCCAGTAGGCTGAGTCCAGCTCCGTACATCTATCCAAAAATTTCCCGGGATTCCTAAAAAATTTCAGAGAATTTCGTGCGACTGTGAAGGACGGCCTGAAATCCGAGCGTATTTGGCCACTTACCCCAGTAGGGGTGGACAAGGCTTGTTAGGAAAGTTGAAAAACCTACTTGGGTGGGGTGGGAGGGGTTGTTTGGGCACATATGGATGTAGTAAACGCACTTCAATGGTTTTTTTCCGTGGTCCGCCCTTGGACGCGTCGTTTCTAGCCTACACCCGGTTGGTAGTTCTCAGCCAGCTCTGTCTGCCACTGCTAGGGTTAGGGTTGGGGCAAGGCCACACGATAGCACTACACACAGGCAAGCAAGTCATTGGAGCAGCTTCACCATTCAAAATGTCAAGCAACACAATGTTGGATTTACTTTAGCTGTTCTGTATTCGCACAAAGCATCAATCAAGGAGCCGGCGCGGGATGGCGCGGGCCCAAACTCACCACGTGGAAGGTGCTTGTGCCCAACGGAGAAGAGAAGACCACCAAGGGGAAGAGTCTCCATTGCGAACTTTATCTTGCAAAAAAGCAACAATGCGGTTGAGTAAGAGAACAATGATGCAACTAGCATAGAATGTGCCAAAGAATCATGGACATGTACCACGATTGCAACATGGTGACAATTCTTAGCCTCAATTGTAAATCAAAGTCGTAATGACCACAATGCAAGGAATCACACCTTGAAAGTTTAGGTGTAGACCTGACTCGTAGTTGCCTTTTTAGCCTTGAGCGCGTCCTAGTTGCAACTTGTTGAGAATGGATTTCAAAGGTCTTCTTCTCAAACTTCTCTTGCTTGATTGTACCCAACGATGCCTTGCCCCTAGTCTTGCAATCACCAAATGAGCACCATTGTGATGTCTTACCATACTTCAAATGACGAGTGGGTGGCTGCAATGGTAGCTCGGCCGGCGGCGAACCGTTGGGTCGACACTACCAAGTCGCCATGGACCCAACACCACTTTCTTGACATTAGCAGTGCATCAGGATCCAAAGATCTGAAATATTTAATCGTCATAGATTTAATAATTCTGTCATCCTATTAAAAAAAATCTTCGACCCTATGATTTGCCACTCGATTTTATATCATCGCCCGGCCGGCATTTTGCTACCGGCCGGCATTTTGCGACCGCAAAATGCCATGGGGGCGGCTTCTGAAAGTTTTAATATGCCAGGGGGCGCATTGTAAAATTTAACCCTGTTGTTCCTTGTTATTGCATCCTTGCATTTGCAGTCCATTTACAATGGCGAAAGCAGTTCGCAAAATGGAGCAGTTGCAGCTTCCTCCAGCACCTCCTGTCGACGTCTTTCTGACGAATCTGAGGAAATTAAAAGAGAAGCCGGAACCGACGTCCACGGTGTATCACGCTCACGAAGATCAGACATTCATGTCACAATTTTTCGACGACGAAGAACTCGAGGGTTACAGTGTCTCTTTCGACTGTGCATGGAAATGCCTTTTGTATTTCTTGGAGGTCGTTGATACCTTAGATTACAAGTGCGCCACAGTGGATGATTTTTTTCTCCCTTGGGCCAGATGCGTATTATCAGTGCATGCCCTGAAGGAGAAGGAAGAGGACAAGGTTCTCATCATCGAGTACCGGAAGCAACTGGGAGCTGCACTACAAACTGAAGGCCGTAAGATCAAGACTTATGATTTGGCGCCGAAAAGTTTCGTGAATTATGTCAATGCGGTGATGAATATCTACAATTCGAAGTGCTCTGCCAAATTCTATCCGAATTCGAAGTTCACATTGCCACGCTATTTCCGATTTGGCTCAGAGGCTGTGAGGCGTTACCGGTTCTGGTGGTGAGCCACGCATGCTCAGGAAGAAGAGAAGGATCCAATCACAGAGGAGGACCTACTGAAGCTTCACAAAGCAACAAATTTCTCCTGCTTCCATGAAGCACAGATATTCAGATTCATCGTGGTCAGCAACAGAAGTGGTGCACGGGCGATCACCTCTTGCTTCTTAACTGAGACAGCAATTGGACCTCTTCAACGCCTTGAAGCAGGCACTTGCAGGCCCAGTGTGAGCGAAATCAAACAGCACATGCCCGACTTATCAACAGCAGATGAGACATTTTTTACCCGGACCCACGTGGCTGGCCGTGATCCGGGGATCTGTATGATCCAGGCCTTCATTGGCCAAATGTATGATATCCAGGGTGTACCTGCTGAGTATCCTTTCCTCTGGAGGGAGACGGATCCAGCTACTGGATACCCCTCTGCCAAACCCTTGAAACCAGACAACATCCGCCGTCAATGTATTAGATTTGCTCGAAAGATCTTGGGTAAAAACCTGACTTTTAAAGACCTTGGGAGGCGAGCTTACATTACACGTGGGTGCGAATCAAAGTGTATCAACAGTTCTGACTTGGCGAAGGTTCTGTCTGTGGGAGAAGACACTCTGCCACGGTATTTGAAGGTTTCAGAGAACAAGAAGACCCACATCGCGCGAGTTATGGCTGGTTGGTGTGAGGACGAAGCCGACGCGACCTGGAGACAGCCTCCGTCTTTCGCTCTACCTCCTGTGCCAGTAGAGTCCAATTTTGTTGCTGCAGTTGTCGCCAGTGCTGCCCACCTTCCTCCTGTTCAAACAGTGGGTCAGTACCATGACTGGGTACAACCTCCCTCTTTTGCTCCACCTCCTGTGCCACAGTGGACTTTTCCTACCATGAGTTTCCCTCTCATGTATGAGTCGCCGCCGGCTGCTTTGCAGCCGCCCAATTATTTCCCAAGTGCCAATGCGACTTCCTCCAGTTTGTTGCCAGTTGCACAGAGGTCTGCTTACAGTCTACTCCCTATTCCCACTCCCTCACTGCCACCCCTGAATTGTGCACTGGAGCCCATGCGACCTGACCCTGTTAGTTTCGAGCCTGTGAGTGTCAGACCTGAGCCTGTGAGAGCTGACCCTGTGCGAGCTGAGCCTGTGCAAGCTCAGCCTGTGAGAGCTGGGCCCACCAAAGCCGAGTCTCTTAGAGTCGAGCCTGATAGAATGGAGCCTGTAACAGCTGAGCCTGTTAGAGTCGAGCCTGATAGAATCAAGCCTATAAGAGCCGAATATGTACGACCTGAGCCTGTTAGAGTCGAGCCTGATAGAATCAAGCTTGTAAGAGCCGAATCCGTGCGACCTAAGCCTGTTAGAGTCGAGCCTGATAGCATCGCGCCTCTAAGAGTCGAATCCGTGCGACCTGAGCCTGTTAGAGTCGAGCCTGATAGAATCGCGCCTGTGAGTGTCCAATCTCTGAGCGCTGAGTGTGTGCGTGCTGATACGACCGACGACCTCATCCTGACCCAGGAATCTGAGTCGCAGCCCGTGCGTGACTTGACGAATCAGCCCCCCCGACCAAAGAAGTTGAAGGTTGGTTCTGAATTTGTCTGAGCAGGGGTTTCGACGCGCACCAGGAGTTCTGCTACCCCCTCGAGTGATCCTGTTCAGTCGAGTGTGCCTAGTGATTAGTCGAGTGTGCCTAGTGCTAGGACGACTGCTGAGCGCCGACTGCGCAGCACTCGTCGTGCTGATTTTGCGTACGATTTCACCCAGCTCACGAAGTAGGGTGCCATCCGTTTGAGAGACCTTTTCACACTCTGAGACATTGTGGTTTCTCTGCCCTGCATTCCCTTGTCATGCCCTGCCCATGGTTCTTTGGTGCTTTGCAGGTTCTCATCAAAGTCTAACAAGTGAGAAACAGGTGAGAAACAGGTGAGAAATGGGTCATTCAACTCATGTACACCTCCATTTTGACTTTTGTTGTTAAAAATGAAATTTTGAATTTTGGTCACAATTTATCCCACCCCATTGCCATTACCTTGCATGTCCCTCTACACAGGTGAGAAATGGGTCAATCAACTGATGTACACCTCCATTTTGACTTTTTTTGTTAAGATTGGGATTTTGAATTTTCGTCACAATGTGCCGGCACATTCTCAAGTCCATGTGCTAGCACATTCATGCCCCATGGCATATTATATCCAATATCCGCGGCCTGTGGTAGATTGCGCGCCCAATGTGACGGCCGATAGGCCGGCACATTGGAGCGCGCAATCTATCACAGGCCGCGGATATTGCCTAAATGTGGTAGGGGTCTTGTTGTTTTTACTATTTTCACTTTTCTTTTTGCTAACTCAGGCTTTGTGGCGCTTTGTGGCATGTCAAAGGCCCGAACCAAGATACTGAAGCTCAATGCGCAGGGCCCGCCACCCATCCATGTCTGGCTCGACAATGTCACACGGATGTTAGAGGAGGAAGCGCCGGAAGGTTTGTACCAAGAAGCGCCCGGAGGACCACAGTTCATGGGAGATTTGTTTGACGATGCACTAGCCGATCCACAAGGTGAAGAGTGTGTGAGTTACGTGAACGCTCTGAAATGTTGCAAGTCCTTCACTACTGCAAAGGACCTCATCGGAGCAGAGTTTTCGTCGGTGGACGACTGGTTCATCAATTGGGCGCGCTATGTCGGCAATCCACATGCTCTCTTGGATGCCGAAGCAGAGAAGCAGGAGTTGATGGATCGCCGCTTGCAGTATGCCATTGCAGTCCAGAGCTCCAATGAGAAGCAGCGAAAACCAAAGGTGTACACGCACAGTCCGAGGATTTTGGTAACGTATACGAATGCGGTCATGCATGTATACTGCCGCAGATTCCCGAGTTCTGGCTTCTAAGTGCACAATGAGTACATGATGCCTCGCTACTGGACGATGATGAAAGATGCAATGCGACGCTACAGGTTATGGTACTTGCAACAAGACAAGGGACCGAAAGAGCCACCAGTAACGGATGAGGAGCTGATCAAGTTGTGCCGCAGCACTGATTGGAATTCGCCGGGTGCCAGGCAGCTGATGCGACTGATAATCACACTGAGCCGATCCGGGTTGAGATGTGTGACCGCTTGCATTTCGACAAAGGAGACTATTGGATCCGAGCAGAACCTTCGCAGTGGTCAGTGTGAGCCGAAATTCTCCGAAATCAAGCAACACATGCCCAGTCTTGCGAATTCGGACCTGCCGTTCTTCAATCAGCTGTTGGTGGCTTGGCCGGACAAACGATTGTGCATCATCGAAGCTCTGTCGAATCAGCTTGATGACCTGCGCGCTGCGCCCCCTGGAGTGCCGTACAACTGGATGTTCCGTGAAGTGGGCGACGACGGCCAGCTGCTTGAAAGTGTTGCGAATGCTGAAAATGTGCGGCGGCAAATCGGTCGGTTTGCCTCAAAGGTTCTCGGACGGCCTGTGACAACAAAGGCCCTTGGGCGACAGGCTGCAATCTCCCGCGTTCAAAGCAATGCTGCAGTGTCTACAGCAGATCTTGCCAAGTGTATTGGCGTGAATGAGAGGACTCTGCCGATCTACAACAATGTCTCGAAGGAGACACGGCGAAAGGTGGCTGATGCGATGGCAGGCAACCGACTGCAAGTTTGAACCCAAGGCTTACTCTCTACTGCTCCACGAGCCGACTTCCTCCAATGCAGCCGCGCCGGTGGCGCCGAACACGATTCCGAACACGATGCCGAATATGGTTCTGCCCCAAGTACCGACCGTTAATCCGAACGCGCTCCCTGTCGCCCGGCCTGTGTACCCTTTGCACCATCCGTTCCCTTTGGGTATGGGTGGTTACAGCTTTCCGGTGGTCCTTCCAGTGGCCCTTCCAGTTTTTTTTCCGAATTTTTTTCCGAATGTGCAAGACAATGTGCCCGTGAATGTGCCCGTGAATGTGTCTGTGAATGCGCAAGCGCCCAGACAGTTTGCGCCAGCGCCTGCGGCAGGGCTTCGCTTCGACCCTGAGGACGACATGCCCCTCACTCAGGTCTCTGAGAGCCAAGTTTCCTCCATTGCTATGAACGAACGTGCCACTGAAACTAACACCCAAACGACAGTTGTCGACAGATGTCCCCCTAATGAAAACAGTGGACCTGACGAACGGCCCAGGAGTCCACTGCGTCCGTCGCGCAACAGGAACAGCACTCGCCAGTCTCATTTTGTTTATACATTTGCCTCTGAAGGCCCCAGGCATGAGCCTAAGCATGAGCCTGAGCCCAAACCCAAGAGAAGGAGGGCTCCAGTTGCCAGGGTGCCCTTTGACGGGCCTGATCTGCGCACCCGCAACACATCCGCCAGGGCGCCCTTTGATGGGCCTGCTCTGCGCACCCGCAACAAGGGGAAGAATCCCTTTTCTTTGTTCTGAGATGGAAAGCTTGTGTTCATTACAGAAAGGTACGTGGGTCTTCATGCTGACACAGTCAGTGTGAGGGTTTTTGCTGCTGTTTTGGCTGACTGAAGTGGCAGTCTTTATAACAGTTTCATGGGACCCTCCACGATGACAGGCTCTGCAATTACTTCATTTTGCTGTGTGATTGCTCCATGTTCCTTCCCTCTGCCCTTGCCACCACCTCCAGGTGCCCTGATTAGAGTTAATTGGTTGGAATTAAAGAAGGTCCCTACCAGGACCGGCCCCTGCTGTCCTTTCCACCATTTCCTGTCACTACTATGGTCTTGCTTCTCACCAGGTTCTGCATGATCTTGCCTTATCCTGCACAATTTCCCACAAAAAATAGTAAAATACGGCTCCTTCACACAAATCCTGATCCCTTGCAATAACCAACTCCCAAGTACAATCCAAATCCAATCAATCCACACTGAGGGCTTCCAAGGGTGTTTGAGGTCCCGCGTTGACGCTCAACAACTCCTTTCAACACGCCGGTCGTCTCACGGTGCACACGGAGACACGGGCGTTGGGCATGTATATAGAAGTGCACCAGGGAGGAAGCCCTGAAATTGGCATATGAACACAAATAAAGCAAAGTTGGGGAAAGATGGAAACATACACAATCACAGCCATAGACCCCTCATTCCCTGGACTCAAGACCTTCCCTTGACTCGCCAACATGATGCCTTGAACCCAGTCAAATAAGATGGCTAAATGCCATGTGTCAAAAGTCACTACACAAACCCCAAAAATGTGTTCCCTCCCAAGCCTCTAAATCCTAGCCCACTAGGGGAGGTGGCGTGTCATAGCCTAGAGTGGCACTCAGGACCATGCCCTACCCTGACATAACTTTGGTTGGACTTGGAGTCGATTGGGCTTGGAGAACTGCCCCATGAAGATGACCTCACAACCTAGCAAAATCAGGCAAAACACCCATAGTGCCCGAAATTCAATTATATACTCAAAAATGCATACGGCAAATGTTCAAATGCTCCATGCATGTGTCAAACCGGAAAGTAATATACAAGGGTGATATAGACCAAAGGTCCATGCCCAAGAATATCCCAACATTGGCTCCCAAACCCCTCCGGATATACACATGCCATGCTTCACAAGTCAACTCACGAATTTGAGACCTAATTTTGTGAGGCCTCGTGTGCCACGCCAAAGTGACCACGTGATCCGGCATATGGTGAGGTACAACACCGAAGCATATGCCAACTCATAAGCAACATACCATAGTTCACGGATCTCTAGGCACTTTACAGTTAGCCGACCAGTTGAGCACATAAAATACAAAAATGAGCATAAAATGAGGTCAAAAACATGCAAATAATGCCAAATTCAAAGTAATCACAATAGTATATAACTTCGCTCACCCATGGTATCAACATATGGTTCAAAGCACAATTGCTTGGGACCATTTGCAAACAATCCCCCCGATTGGATCCCCACATGGATGCATGGGGACACCTTCGAACATCCTCCCAACACGCACCATGAAAATGGGAAAATTGATAGTGGCGCTTGTGGGTCGCTCCGTAAACCTTCCCACATGCACTATATGTGCGGTAGACATAGTCTAGCGCTATGGAGCTCACCATTGGGACATGGGCGAAGCCCTTGCCACGCATGACTCCACATATCTTCCTACAAACGGAGATATATAACATGGGTGTGAGCATAGCGAAGCACATACCATGCATATATCACATACCCTCAAAAAGTGGCTCCCACCATGGTATGCCATGCCCCTCCATGGACATAACTTCACGTTAAAAATACGTAGGAACCCAAGGAAAGTTTCTATGCAACACCAACACTCATGCGGTACACTCAAAACTCGCATTAAGATATTCGGTAGCATGATCCAAGAGTTATATATCACTTTCTACCCTCTTGACCATTATCCCTTGCTACACCGGACATGTGTACACATCAAAGGCGTTTGATGCTTCCTAAATTAAGTTGAGACCAAGGCGGTTCCAACCAAATTCTCAAAATTGGAATACCTCGCCGTGAGCCAGAGATATGACCTTTCAAAGTGGCCTCACGAATCAATTTTGTTTCGCTTATATCTCCAAGAAAAATGAAAGAGACAACAAAAGGAAGGTTCATTCGTGATCGGGGAAAAATGTAGGACCACTCGAAATTCATCATATCTAGTGCGGCGATCTCGAAGTCGAAAATCCGAATCTGAATGTCTGAAAAAATCGGATTAATTTTGCGAGTGTATAACATGAAAATTGCGGAAGCAACGAAGCCGTTACTGATGAAATCTGACCCTTCATCGGGGTTTCTGCCAAAATATCTGGAAATGACAGTTAACCAATCGGTTACCGCAAAATCGCGAGCCAACTGACAGTCGCCGATACATGAACAATCAGAAGGGATAGCCGAAAAATTACGGAAACATTATGATAAAAAAACCCTGTTGATTCCTGACATTTCGATATATAAATCTCAGCCGGCGGCGCCTCGGTATTGAATATGGCCGCTCATAGCTGGAATGGCCAAGCCTATCACACTATCACATCAGGGTAGGTCAGGTGGATGGCAGAGTATGCTATCAGCCAATGGCGGCTTGCCGGCACATAGATACACACCCTAAGTGACCCAAAGATGGCCACGGGGGTCCGAACCGGCTTCACCCCCTTCTCAGAGCGTTGTATCCGCTCGGAAGTCATTAAAGAGAGGACGGGAGGACCGCAATGGGCTCCAACCCCCCCCCCCATGTCCCAAGGACACATGGAGGCCCCACACACATCGTAGGCGTCCCCCATGCCCCAAGGGAGGGGTGAGGACACTCATAATCGGTGCCCTACGCCATATCCGGTCTCCTCTTGATCTACAACATGGACCAAGGGGATCAAAGATAGAGAAACGTCGTCGGTCGACCTAAATCAATATACCACAATGAAATATATATGTGGAGATCGAGTGAAGGGGGCATATGGCCAATCAAGGCCCAAAAATTCCCGGATGAACGCCCTCACCCGTCTCCCAATCACAAAGACAAACATAAATGCCAAGGGGGATCCATTATGGTGCTACTGCAGCCACCAAATGGACCAACACGTCCTTGACATCCAAAGAGATGTTTTTCCTCCTTAGATACTCCATCCAGACCGTGGTATACCTCGGCACAAAGCTGCTCGGAGACTCCCACGAATCCCTGGATGCGGCGAATACCTTCCAACGGACTTTATAAAGCCTCCCCCCAGGCGTCCCCGGGTCCGGCTTGTCCGTCAGGATCCTCTTGGCGGTGAAGTCGTCATCCTCACCCTCGTCGTCCGAGTCCACATCGCCGGCCGTGAACTCGAAGGTGACGGGACGTCCGCTGGGGTCTGGTGCTCGGGGACAAAGCTGGGTATGGTCGCGGTCCAGGATCTTGTTATCCCCCACACGAACTGCATACACATCCTGCCCGACCTTCCGCACGATTACCCCCGGCACATACCAAGACGCCTGCCAATGCCTGGACAGGACATCCTTGTGGTGCCGCTCCACCCATACGGTGTCTTCGAGAGTATATTTCTGGACTTTTCCCTGCTTGAAGTACTTGGCCCTCTTCTCATGCTCGTCCTGAAGTGCTTTGCACACCTTGGCCGCCGTGTCATCCGCCTCAGCCATCATAGCTTTCGCATCCCGGGCCACTTTGCCATGGTTCAACCACGGGAGAGTGCGTGACACTCGATCCCGTAGGAACAGGATACAATGGGGCTACAGTCCAGTGGGCCCCGGAAGGTCATGGTACGCCTGGAGTACTCTCCACAGCGAATTATACCAGTTCCGGCCCGGTTCGTCAATGTGCAGCTGGCGGAACGTTTCGAACATCTGCTGCCCGGCCACCTCAGCCGGTCATTCGACCGGCTGTGGTACGCCACGGTCTTTGCGTGCCGAATCCCCATGTGCTTGCACATCGTCTTGAACCACGTCCCCACAAATTGACTGCCCCGATCGCTGCAGATGACAGCTGGGACATCAAAAATGGTCAGCCAATGCCTGATCATGGCGTTGGTGACGGTCTTCGCCTGCAGACCCACTCCATGCTTGTCTTTCTTGTCCTTCTTCTTGGACTTCTTGCCCTGGACTGCCACGATATACCCGCTGTGCCTATCCACCGCCAGGATGACACAGTCATAGGTCTCTCCTTCCACGGTGACCTCCGGCATGGCGAACACATCCATGGCGACTGACCGCATAGGGGCCTCCGGTATAGCCGTATACACCGGGTTGCCCGCCGTGGAGTGGTTGGGGCTCTTCGTGGCCCGACACACGGCGCAGTCGCTGCAGTACTTGTCCAGGATGGCGTAGTACCCCGGTGGGAACTTGAAGCGCCACTCCAGGTCCTGCTGCATCTTGTCCCGACCAGGATGCATGAGCTGGGCGTTATGCCAGTGGTCAATGAGCTCCTCCATTCGGTTCTCAGGGACCAATAGCTTGTCCTTGAGGAATAATTTATCCCCATCCTCTGTCAAGCCCTCAGGCCATTCGTCGTCCGACGGGGCGCTCACGGCATTCCAGTACCTGCTCCAGTGCTCGGATGCCGCATAGTCATCCGACCAGTCCTCTGTAAGCACCGACCTGACTAGCTCTACAGGGGCCACCATCCATTGCTCGAGGGTTTCCTCTCGAATAGCTTGGACTCAGGCGCCCCGGAACTTGGCCAGGTCCATACGGTTTGCCATCACCACAAAGCACTTGACCCCCTCTTGCTCCATGGCGTTCTCCATCTCGATGATGCGTTTGGCCTCCTCAGTCTCCTCGGCGTCCCCATGGCTGGATATGTCCATCCATGCCTTGCCTGCGGGGTAGGCCCATCGACTGAGGCAATCCGCCACAGTATTGTCCTTCCCCGGGACGTACAGGACGCTGAGGTCGAGCTTGGCGAACGTCTCATGCCATCGGGCCCTCCTTGCCGCCGGTCCCGAGGGGGTGTTGACGTGCTCCTCGTGCCAGCTCTGCAAGGACTGATGGTCCGTACAAACCACCACCGGTTGCAATCCGATGTGGCCAGACCGCTTCCTGAGCGCACAAACAATGGCGTACGTCTCCTTCTCCCTCGCGGTCCAGGTTCGACGTTGGCCTTTGGCCAGGATCCGGCTCCAAAACGCCAGGGGTACGTGCGACCCGTCGTCCCGGACCTGCTCGAGGACTGCCCCTACAGCATAGTCCCAGGCGTCCGTTTGTAGCACGAATCCCTTGTCCGTGTCCACCAGGAATAGCCCCAGCTGCCCCAGGAGTCGCTCCTTCAGGCGGCTGAACGCATCTTCCGCCTCAGGGCCCCAGGCAAGCTTCTTCTTGCTCCCCTTCCGGCCATCGAACTTGCCCACCTGCAGCATCTTGTGCAGCGGCCCCGACAGTTCTGCAAACATCCAGGCATAGCCCGAATAGTAATTACAGAACTCCATGAAGGATCGGACTTCGCTGATGGTCTGGGGCTTCTCCCAGTGGTGCAGGGACGCCAGTTTCCCAGGCATGGGACGGTGTTGCCCGTGACCAACCACGTGACCCGCGAAATCCACTTCCTTCACGAAGAGCCAGGCTTTGGTGGGCTTGCACACCATGTTGTGCTTGTCAAGCTCGCTGAGCACTTTGCGCAGATCCTTCTCATGCGCTTCGATGAGCTCGTCCTCCGTCATGCCTTCTGTGCCGGACCCGATGATGATGTTATCCACAAAGGGGTCGGCACAGTCCCGGACAGGACCGAGCAGGTCCTCCATCATGCGCTGGAAAGGTAGGTAGGTAGGTGCACTCGGTCGTGGAGAGGCGCCCCATGGTTCCCCCTGGCGTCGCCCCTGTGACGAACAGGAAGAGGCTCCGCGCGTGAAGAGGGGAGGCGGCTTACATCCCGCTAGACCTGACTGTTGGCCCCCAACAAAGCGGCCCCGGGCAACACCAGGAGGGCTGTTCGCCGCCAGCGTGACGTGCTTGTCTCGCCAGGAGGGTGTGCCCCCGTGCTTGCGCACGTCCCCTCCTTTGGGCGGAACCTTAGAGGTTCACCGGACTTCCTGGCGTATCCCGTTCCCAAGGCATGCATGCACGTTCTTGGTACTAGGGTTCCGAGGCGCTTGGGTGTCGCACCCTCCGCCTCGAGTCCCAAAGCAGCGCAGGCCTTAGGATGCAGCCTTACCCCCGGTCTCGGGATCTCGTTTGGCCGGGTCACCTGCATGGCACAGGCTGTCTCAGTGCCCGGGCTGTGGGCACTGGGTTTCCTACTGTTGTGCGGCGTTCGTGTTTGGGTCCGGTTGGCGGTTGGGTGTGGGTTTTGTTAACCCCGCCAGTCCTGGCTGGGGTCTTGGGTGGGTGTGTTTGGGCACGGTTTGTGGTGTTGTCCCTCTAGTGTCGGCTGTCTGTGGTGTTCGTGGTTGGGGTTCGGTTTCGGCCTGCTTCTGGGACGTGTGTGGTTGCGTGGGTGCCCCGCTTGCCCCCCGCCGTTGCCGGTTTCGGCGTGCGGTGTGGGCGTGTGTGCTGGGCCCGGGTCTCGGCTGTGCCCAGCCCTTCTTGGCTGGGTTGTCGGGGCTGTGTTTTTTGCGCTTTTTTTTTTTGCTGGGTGTCCCTGTCCCGGGCCTTGTGGTCCCTGTCCCCCCATCCCCTTTCTTTCGGGCTGGGCTGCTGGCTCTTTTTTTTTTTCGTGGTGTGTGTCTGCTTGTTTCGGTGTCCCTTTTCCCGGTGGGCCGCTGTTCCTGGCTTGGTGTTGCCGGTTTTGGCTGGGTGGTCCCCCTGTGCCTCTTTGGGGGTCCTGTCTTTGATGCCTTCTGGGGGGGGGTTTGGCCGCCTCTGGTGGTGTTGGCGGGCGGGTTGGCGGCTGTGGGCTGTTTTCGCGCCCCCCCCCCTCCCTCCTCTGTTGTTGTTGTTTTTTTTTTCGGGGGGGGGCCTGCCTGTTCCTCCCTCTGCCTTCCCTGGGCTGGCGCACGCACTGGCCCGCATTCAGTGTTGTCTTCCGGGCTGCTGTTGTCAGTTGCGCTCTGTTTGGCCGTGTTCCGGCCGCATGGGTCGGGTGGGTTATGTACACGATGGGCTCGGCGCCCCTTCTTGCCAGGTTAGGTCCTGGCTCTGCCGGCTGGGCGGCTGCGCCAGGCGGCTGCTTGTGGCTCTGGGTTAGGGGGCTGGGGTTGTTCGTGTCCCTTCCCCTCTGCGGTGCCGGTTTTAACCTTCTGGGTGGTCCGCCACCGTTGTTGCCAGGCGCGCTGTGGCCCCGTGTGGGGCCTGCGGTGCTGGTGTTTGGCGTGCTGGTGCGGCGCCTTCGAGGGTGTGCGGTGGCTGGCTTCGGTTAGTCCTTCAGGTCAGGGTCAGTTGTGTCGTGTTGTGCCGCTCTGTGCTGCGTCGCGTCGCGTCGTGCTGAGGCGCGTTGCACTGTGGCGCGCTGTGGTGCGGTGTCCCGTGGTCTCGCGTTGTGCCGCGGTGGGTCAGTGGAGGTCAGCCTGGCCTGTGTCGTGGTGCGGAGTGCGGGCCGGAGTGTGGCTGGCTGGTGGCTTTGGGGATGCGGTTAGGTGTGGGTGTCTCGCTGGGTCCGTGCTGTGGGGGCTTGGATGTGCCGCTCGGGCTGTTGGGTCGGGTAGGTCGATCGCGTGACGGTCCGTGGGGTTGCCCTCCCTGGGGGCCTGTGCCTTGGTCCCGTGTCCTCTGGGGGTTTTGGTCCCTAGTCCTGGTCGCTGTGGCCGTGCCTTCGTCCTCTTCCGGTGCCTGTGAGGTGGCCCTTGTGGCGGCCGGGGTCGTCGCCTGGCGGTGAGGGCGTGGTGGTGCGCCGTGCGGCGGCGTTCCTTGCGGCTTCCTCTGTGTGTGTGGCCCGTCCCCCCCGTGTAGGTGTGCCCTCCATTCCCTGTGTGGTTTCCGGTGGCTGGTGGGTGTGCGCTGGTGTGATGCGTACGGCGTCCGATGCTTGCTTCGGCGGTGTGTGTTGGGGGGTGCGCCCCCGGGAGTCGTGGGGTGTTCGGTTGGGGTGGGGCGGCGCTGGTCCCCCCGTCGTGGTATGCCCTTCCTGGGTGTGGTTCGTGGCATTTGCCGTGGTGCCCTTTTCCTCCGTGCCTTGGTCCCCGCTCTCGCCCCTTCCTGGTTCTTGGGTGGTTTCCTGCCCCCATGTGGTGTCTCTTCTGGCGTCCTGTCCCTGTGAGTGCCTGCCCTCACTTGGGGCCCCTCTGTGCCATCTTGCCTGATTGCTCCTTGGTGTCCCTTGCCCTTCCCTTGCCGTTGTCCTCCCCCTTCCTGGTGTGGTGATGGCGGGAGGGGCGGGGTGGGGAGGGGGCGCCGACGGCCCATGCCTGGGGGTGGGTGGCCTGGAGCCACTGGCGGAGGGCTTGGGGGGTGTAGGGGGGGCGGAGGCCCTGGACCGCATCGCAGGGGAGGGCCTCCCATGCCGCTTGTGGCATGATGGCCTCCGGGGCGGCCTCGTTGGGGTTGGCAGGGGTGCGGGTGCGCACCTCCTCGAAGGTATGCACCATCTGCACCCCATCGTGCCTTCCCGCTCCCCCGGCCCACTTCACCCAGCGGCGGAGCTCCTGCAAAGCGGGGGCAGACCACCAGGCGAGGTGGGCGGGGGCCTGGGGGGGGGAGGGGTCCGTGCCCGGGGTACTGGAGCGGCGGGGGGAGGACGTGGACCTGCGGTGGTGGCGGGGGTGGCGGTTCCTGGGGGAGCGGGAGCGGCGGTGGCGGGGGCTGGGGGTGGAGGACGAGTACGGGCGGAGGGGGGAACGGGAGGGGGAGGTGGACATGGGGCGGCGGTGGCGCGCTTGGTGGCGTCCGGGGGAGCTGGAGTGGTGGTGGCGGGGGCTGGGGGTGGTGGATGGGTATGGGCGGCGGTGGGAACGGGGAGCCCCGCGGGGCCTGTGGGGGGAGGGGGAGATGGACGTGGGGCGGCGGTGGCGTGCCTGGCGGCGTCGGGGGGAGCGGGAGCGGTGCTGGCGGGGGCTTGGGGTGGGGGTCTTGCATGGCCGGAGGGGGGAGGGGGAGGTGGACATGGGGCGGCGGTGGCGCTCGTGGTGGTGCCCGGGGGAGCGGGAGCGGCGGGAGCGGGGTCTCGGGGGGTCGTGGTGGCACCTGGGGGAGCGGGAGCGGCGCGAGTGGGTGGTTGAGGCGCGGTGGCGGTGTGGGGAGTGTGGGCGCCGTGGGCGAGTGTGCCGTGCGGGGGGGGAGCGGGAGCGCCGCCGTTTGCGGGACCGGGCCTCATCGCTCGAGTCGGGCCAGTCAGGAGGCGTCGGCGGGTCCTGGGGGGCTTCGCGTGGTGCCGCCTGGTAGTGGGGGGGGGGGGGGAGGTCTCCCGTCGTCCATGGATCCGCCACGTAGGGGTGTGGTGGCGGCAGCGGCTGGTGGTATGGGTCGAGTGACTGTCCTTGGCGGGGTTGGGCCCGGGGGGCCCCTTCGGCGTGGACGTCGTGGGCGGGGGGATACGGATACGGTTCCTGGTACGGGGGGGGTGGCTGGTACGGGGGGGATGGCCCCTGGCGGTAGGTGGGGTATGCGGCTGGAGCGCTCGGTGGCTGCCATCTCATTCGCTGGTGCTGTTCGTGCACGGGGGGTTGTGGCCCGGTGGGGTAGGGCGGTGGGCAGTGGTAGTGGTGGGGGTGGTGTTGGTGGTGGTGGTGGTGGGGCCGCTGATGGTGGTGGTGTGGGTAGTAGTGGGGTCTGTGTTGCGGGTATGGCCCATGGACCCCTTGTGAATTTTCCGGTCCCCCTTTTTGGGGGTGGGGGGTTCGGCATCGTGGGCAGTCCCTGGGGCTGCACTATGTGGTGGGCAGGGGGGGCGGGTTGGGGGCCGGGCTTGACGGTGACGGTGGTCGAGGGGTCCCACGTCCCTGGGTTGGTTTGGCCGGCGGTGGTGGTGGTTTGAGGGGGATGGATGACGGGGCGCTTGGTGACGGGGATGCGGACGAGGGCTTGGACGGGGTCGTGTTGGGTGGCCGCCTCTGCGGTGGTGGTGGGTGCCGGTGGGAGGGGGGCGTGGGTTGCGGTGGGTGGGGGGTCCTGGCTTGGGTGAGGGTCCGGGTGGGGGTGGTGTCGGTTGGGTTTGTGTCGTTGCGTTTGTGGTGTTGTGTGTGCTCGCGTGGGCGCCGCCTTGGGTTTGGGGTCGGGTTTGGGGTTGGGGTCCGGTTCCAGGTTGAGAAGGACCTCTGTCCGGAGGTGTGAGGGCGCCGATATCGGGTCGGGGGTCTTCCCGTTGCGTTGCCGGGGTGCCCGAGTCGCCTGTGTGGGGGTCGGGGGGTCGGTGCGTGCGGCCGCGGCTTTGGCTTTTGCCGTGGCCTTGAGGTTGAGGGCGGCGGGGAGGGGGGGGTCGGAGGATGAGGTGGAGGAGGTGGACGAGGCTGAGGATGAGGAGGAGGTGGTGGACGCGGGTTGGGCTGTGATGCGGGCGGGCTTGCGGGCGGCGGCTTCTGCTGCGGCCACGGCGGGGAGGATGGAGGGCATGTCCTCGGGCCGTAGGTGGGGGGCGGGCGGCTGGGGGGGCCCGGTCGTGACTGGCGGCCCGGCGGGCCGATCTGGTTGGCAGCGGCGGGGGGGGGAGGCGCGGGGCTGTGGCCTTCTCCTTCTGGGCTTGGCTGGGCCCGGGTCCTGCAATGTGCGAGGTTGTGTGGGTTGGCGTCCGCGGGGGGGAACAGTTCGCGTGGGCTGCATTCAGGGGCCGGGGGGGGTGGGCCTGGGTCTTCTGGGGTGTGTGCGGGGGGCGTGGGCGGGCCACTGGGTGGGCTGGGCGTGCCGCGGGGCGCGGGGCTCCTCTTGGCGGGTGTGTGTGGGTTGTCGAGTGTGGGGGGTTCTGAGGGGTGTCCGGCGGGTGGGTGTGTGGCGGGCGTGTGCGGCGTTCGGGCCGCTGGGGGAGGCCCGTGTTGCGGGGCCCGGGGGTGCGCGCGATTGTGGGCGTGTGTGGGTCTCCGGTTGAGCAGCGAGAGGGGAGGGGCATGGGCGGGGATTGTGCGGTGGGGTGTGCTGTGTCGGTGTATGTGTCCGCTCGCCGCGGCGCGCTTGCGTGGCCAGTTGTAGGGCGGGCGGTTTGGAGGAGAAGCTTGCCGTCTTCTGCTGCCGCGGCAAGGATTTCGCAGACGAGCTTGCGTATCTGGTGGACCTCTTGGTCAGTGGTTGGAAGGGGGTATGCCAGCTTTGGGCTAAGACCCGCGCGGTTGAGGACCCTGTGGATGGCGTGGTACCCGCAGGTGAGGGATTGCTGCGGTCAGGGGGGGGGGTTTGGTCGTGTGTCCGGGCCCGCCTCGACTTGTGTGTGGGCGGTGGGGATAGCTCAAATGCAGGGCACGCTCCCCGTTGGTGGCCAGCGGCGCTGGATCCAGTGGGTCAGGCAGAGCATGGCCAATCCCAGGTGGTAGCCCGCCTTCCCTGAGGTGATTTGGGCCAGGGCGCGGGCTGGGGGCTTGTCCCCTGGCTGGAGGACGCCCCTGAGGACCCTGTGCTGGGTGGTGGGGTCCCCTACTGCCCCTGATGGGGCTGTCCCTGGGGCGAACATGGTGTCTGTCCCTTTGAGGAGCCATTGCGGGCCGGGGGACGTAGCCGTAGCGGCTATCACGTAGTAGTGCCCGCGCTCGAGGACTGTAACCCAGACCTCCGGCGGGGGCTGATCACTGTCTGTAGGTGGGGGGGGGGGGGTCGTTGTCCGGGGTGCGGAGGCCGGCGGCGCGGAGGGCGGTGTCGCGGGTTGGTGCGGTGGCCTGTTCCCACTGCTCCGGGCGGTTCGGGTCCGCTGGGTTGTCCGTCTCCGCTGGGGCCCGTCGTAGGCGTACGGTCCCTTGACGCGTGACGTTGATGCCGGTGTCGTGCGTCAGGGCCTGGCCCCACTCGATGGGGGGGATCCAGACGTGCTGGCCCTGGGTGTGTTTGCGGGCTTGCCAGAGTACGAGGTCTACGATGGCCTCGTGGAGGCCGCTGCCTGGGGTGGTCAGGTCCCGGAGGGCTTTGACTGTGAGCTTGGTCCAGTCGTCTTGTAGGCGGTACCAGCCCAGGGGGGTGGTCGGGGCCCTGTCTTGGAGGGTTGCTCGGAAGAGGTCGGGGTCGCGGATGGTGGGCGGTGTGAGGGGGGGGTGCCCAGGTCCGGGGGGGGTGGGCTGGATGGGCTGCCGGGGTCTTGCGCGTCTACGTCGACGTATGGTTGGCCCTGGTTGGGCTCGGCCGGGCTGGGCGGTGCCGGGTGGCTTCTCGGGTGAGAGATGGGCCTCGGGGCGCTGGGCTGGTGTCTTGGAGGCCTGCGGATGGAGATGGGGGGCGCGTGCGGGGCGCGCAGTGGGTTAGTTGACGTCTGGGTCATGCACGGCATGGTAATGGATGAGACGCTGCATGTGTTCCCTGGCGGTGGGGTCGGTGAGTTGATCCGCGTGTGTTAACAGGAGGTGTTTGCGGTGTACCATTTGGGCCGCTGCTCTGCGGCCTGCCTCTAGCTGGAGGTGTGCTGCTGCCTCCATGGGGCTTTTCGTGTGTTTGGTGAGGTGTCGGTGCAGGGCCTGTGTCAGCGCCCCTCCCATGGTGGCTTTCTTGACCAGGGGATCCTGGAAGAGGTGTTCGGTGGCCTGGTGTGCGTGGCTGTGGGTTGGCCATCCTTCGTGTTGTCGCAGGGTTTCCGCCGGGGACCAGCCCACTAGTGTGTCCCTGCCTGTATGGAGGGGGCATTTCTTGAAGTGTTCCCAGTCCTCCGGGGTGGTGTGGTCGCACGGGCAACAGGTGTGTTCTTCAGGGGCGTGGATGTGTTTGCGGGCGAGCCATCTGGTGACCTTGGTGAGGAATGGTAGTTCTAAAGAGAAACATTTTGAATTTTTGGTTTTCAGAAAGTTTTCAAAGGCACGGAAAAACGGCAGGGGTTTTTAGCAAAGGAAAACAGGACAAAAGGAAAAACAAACAGCACAGCACCGCAGGGCAGCACGGCACCGCAGGACACGGCACAGGGCGCAGGACACCACAGGACAACGCACAGCACAGCAAGACACCACGACACACCAGAGCAGCACCACCACACCGCAGAACGCCCAGGGAGACACCACAACGCACAAGGACACGCCACAGCACGAGGCACCAACAACAGCACAGACCACACTGGCGCCGCACGACAGGCCGCAGGAGGGCAAAACCAACACAAACAGCACCGCAAAACGACAGCAGAGCACGACAGCACAGCACCACACGACAGCACAGCGCCACAGCACACAACACAGGGAAGCAGGGCACCACAGCCAGCACAACAAGGCACCGCAGCGCACAGAGCGGAGAAGACAGGGAACGCACAGCACGAGGAAAAGAGCACCACAGCACGCAGACACCACCACCGGGCCAAAGACAGCACAGCCAACCAACAGCACAACACAGCACAGCACGACAGCCCACAGGAGGGCAAAGCCAGCCCCAACAGCACCGCAACACGACAGCAGAGCACAACAGCACAGCACCACGCGACAGCACAGCACCACAGAACACGACACAGGAAAGCAGGGCACCACAGCAAACCACACCAACCACAGGGAAGCAGACCACGCGGCCAGACAGGGACACCGACACCGAAACACGCCACCAGCAGACAACCACGGGCCACCAGACCCAGCACCGCACCACGGCACACCACAGGAAACAGCACAACACACAGCAGCGCACCACAGCACCAGGCGCCAGCAACAGCACGCACCACACGAACAGCACAACACGAGCGCACCAGCACAGCGAAGCACAGCACCGCAAAGAACGGAGAGCACAGGGAACGCACAGCACAGCATTCCGAGACACACACAGCACAAGGCAGAGCGGCGAACAACAGCACGCACCAACGCACCACGACAAAACACACACAGCACAGAGCACACAACGGGGGGGGGGGGGGGGAACACCGCAAAACACAGCGCCGCAGAGCACAGGGCCCCAGGGCGACGGGCAGCGCCAGAGGGCACAGCGCAACAAGCAGCGGCACCACACGAGCGCAACACAGCACACGACAGCAGAACACCGGGTGACACAACGCGCAGCAGCGCGGCGCAGCACCGCACCAAGGGAAGCACAGCACAACATGGCACACAGCACCGAGCGGCAGGAACGAAAACCGCGAAACACAAAGGGGGGGGGGGGGGGGGGCAGCAACCACGCGGGAGCAGCCAACAACCAGGCGGAAAGCACGAAAGAGCGACAAGCGCACGGAGAGCCCAGAAACGGAAGGCAAACAAAGCAAACAACGCAAGCGCCGAGGCCCAGGGCACCCGGGGCCGGAAACCAGAGAAAACCGGAGACAACGGGGGCGCACCGGGGAAGAAGAAGAAGGAGGAAAAAAAAAAAAAACAAAAACACCAAGGCACCAAGCAGGAGCAACAAAAACCGCGAGACACAAAAGGGGAGGGGGGCGAGGGAGCAACCACCAAAGAGCAGCCAACGGCCAAGCAGGAGACACAAACGAGGCGCGAGCGCACGGAGAGCCAGGCAGCGGGAGGCCGAGAAAAACAACCAACGAGGAACGGCAACAGCAGCGAAAGAGAGAGGGGCAACCCCGGCCCAGAGGGGGCCAGGCAAAGCAGGAAGACAAAGCGGCCAAAGGAAAAGGTGAGGCGCACCAGAACGCGCCCGGGAGGCCGGCCCGCCCGACCCGGCCAAGCAAAGCACGCACACGAACACACACCACACGGGACCGCCGCCAGCGGACCCCAGCCAGGAGTGGCGGGGACCGCCCACCACCAGCGGCAGCGAAACCCAGCCAGGAGTGGCGGGGAGTAGCACACAGGAACCTCCGCCAGGAGTGGCGAGGGACCCCACCAAAACACCACACACCACAGACCACCGCCGGCAACGGACCCCAGCCAGGAGTGGCGGGGACCGCCCACCACCACCGGCAGCGAAACCCAGCCAGGAGTGGCGGGGAGTAGCACACAGGGACCTCCGCCAGGAGTGGCGAGGGACCAACCAAACCACACACCAACCACAACGCCAACAACACACCACCGCCACACACCACACGCCACACACCACCGCCGCCCGCGGACCCCAGCCAGGAGTGGCGGGGACCGCCCACCACCAGCGGCAGCGAAACCTAGCCAGGAGTGGCGGGGAGTAGCACACAGAGACCTCCGCCGGGAGTGGCGAGGGACCAACCACACCACACACCAACCACAACACCAACAACACACCACCGCCACACACCACACACCGCACACCACACACCACCGCCGCCCGCGGACCCCAGCCAGGAGTGGCGGGGACCGCCCACCACCACCGGCAGCGAAACCCAGCCAGGAGTGGCGGGGAGTAGCACACAGGGACCTCCGCCAGGAGTGGCGAGGGACCAACCACACCACACACCAACCACAACCCCAACAACACACCACCGCCACACACCACACACCACACACCACACACCACCGCCGCCCGCGGACCCCAGCCAGGAGTGGCGGGGACCGCCCACCACCAGCGGCAGCGAAACCCAGCCAGGAGTGGCGGGGAGTAGCACACAGGAACCACCGCCAGGAGTGGCGAGGGACCCCACCAACACACCACACAGCACACACCACACACCACCGCCGCCAACGGACCCCAGCCAGGAGTGGCGGGGACCGCCCACCACCACCGGCAGCGAAACCCAGCCAGGAGTGGCGGGGAGTAGCACACAGGGACCACCGCCAGGAGTGGCGAGGGACCAACCACACCACACATCAACCACAACCCCAACAACACACCACCGCCACACGCCACACACCAACCACAACCCCAACAACACACCACCGCCACACACCACACACCACACACCACACACCAGCGCCGCCAACGGACCCCAGCCAGGAGTGGCGGGAACCGCCCACCACCACCGGCAGCGAAACCCAGCCGGGAGTGGCGGGGAGTAGCACACAGGGACCACCACCAGGAGTGGCGAGGGACCAACCACACCACACACCAACCACAACCCAAACAACACACCACCGCCACACACCACACACCACACACCACACACCACCGCCGCAAGCGGACCCCAGCCAGGAGTGGCAGGGACCGCCCACCACCACCGCCAGCGAAACCCAGCCAGGAGTGGCGGGGAGTAGCACACAGGAACCTCCGCCAGGAGTGGCGAGGGACCAACCACACCACACACCAGCCACAACCCCACCAACACACCACCGCCACACACCACACACCACACAGCAACGCCGCCAACGGACCCCAGCCAGGAGTGGCGGGGACCGCCCACCACCAGCGGCAGCGAAACCCAGCCAGGAGTGGCGGGGAGTAGCACACAGGAACCTCCGCCAGGAGTGGCGAGGGACCAACCACACCACACACCAGCCACAGAGCAAGTGCCAGCCGAGGGAAGGCAAAGGGAGGAACAGCCAGGCCGCCCCCCCCCCCCAAAAAAAAAGGGGGGGGCGGGGAAAGAGGCGCCGCGCGAAAAGAGCCCACAGCCACCAAACCGCCCGCCAAAAACACAGAAGGAGGCCAAACCCCCCATCCAGAGGGCACCGAAGACAGGACCCCCAAACAGGCACAGGGGGACCACCCAGCAAAAACCGGCAACACCAAGCCAGGAACAGCGGCCCACCCGGAAAAGGGGCACCGAAACAAGCAGACACCAAAAAAAAAAAAAAAAAAAAGCCAGCAGCCCAGCCGAAAAGAAAGGAGACGGGGGGAGAGACCACAAGGCCCGGGACGGGGACACCCAGCAACCGGAAAAAAAAAAAAGCGCAAAAAACACACCCCGACAACCCAGCCAAGAAGGGCAGGGCACAGCCGAGACCCGGGCCCAGCACGCAAGCCCACACCGCACACCGGAACCGAAAACGGCGGGGGGCAAGGGAAACGCGCACGAAACCACACACGTCCCGAAAGCGGGCCGACACCAAAGCCCAACCACGAACACCACAAACAGCCGGCAAAAGAGGGACAACACCACAAACCGAGCCCAAACACACCCACCCAAGACCCCAGCCACGACGGGCAGGTGAAAACAAAACCCACGACAAACCGCAACCCGGACCCAACCACCAACGCAAGCCAACAGTAGGAAACCCAGTGCCCACAGCCCGGGCACTGAGGCAGCCCGCGCCATGCAGGTGACCCGGCCAAACGAGATCCGGAGACCGGGGGTAAGGCTGCATCCTAAGGCCTGCGCTGCTTTGGGACTCGAGGCGGAGCGTGCGACACCCAAGCGCCTCGGAACCCTAGTACCAAGAGCATGCATGCATGCCTTGGGAACGGGATACGCCAGGAAGTCCGGTGAACCCCTAGGGTTCCGCCCAAAGGAGGGGACGTGCGCAAGCACGGGGGCACACCCTCCCGGCGAGACAAGCACGTCACGCTGGCGGCGAACAGCCCTCCCGGTGTAGCCCGGGGCCGCTTTGTTGGGGGCCAACAGTCAGGTCTAGCGGGATGTAAGCCGCCTCCCCTCTTCACGCGCGGAGCCTCTTCCTGTTCGTCACAGGGGCGACGCCAGGGGGAACCATGGGGCGCCTCTCCACGACCGAGTGCACCTACCTACCTACCTACCTGAGGAATGGTAGTTGCTCCCTGAGGAGCTGGATGCGTCGTTTTTGGAGGTGGGCTGGGACGTTTGCTTGGCGCAGCGCTGAGTGGTAGAGGCGGATTTGCAGTCTGTCCTGGAGCTCCTGGATGTGCGCCCGGCTGTCTGCGTCGCGGAGCACGCGGGCGAGATGTTGGATGGGGTTGGGGTAGTTGTATGCTCTGTCGTGGGAGGAATAGGGGGCGTCCTCTGGTACCCAGTCCGGGGTCTGATGGGGCTCGCGTACAGGGGGCACGTGTTCGAGGTGTGTGTGGTTGCGGCCGAGGTCAGGGATCTGGAGGGCTGGTAGGTGCGTTGTGCGCTGGTGTACTGCCTGGTTGTCGACCTTACCATTTCCGTATTGGTGTCTGTGGGACTCTTGTTTCACGATGTGGAGTTGGACGTAGGGGGGAATGCTGCGAAGGGCTTTCCAGAGCAGCAGTGCCTGGGTGCCGAGGCTCGTCGCGGTGGCTTTGTGAAGTGGTTGCCTTGCTATGCGGAGGAGCAGGTGTGTGTCGACAGTGGCGTCTACCACGAACCAGACCCGGACGATGTGCGGGGAGTGGGCCGGTAGGTGGGCCGCGATCTTGGTGATGGCGTCAGCCATGGCCCCTAGCTCCCCGTGGGAGGAGGCCCCATAGGTGGTGTGGCCCGTGTGGTGGTCCATGTGGTAGTGTCCCCCGGTGTGGGTTAGCTGCAGGGTGGCCCCCCCGGTGATGGGCGTGAGGGCGGATTCGCCTGAGGCGTCGGTGAAGAAGAGCCGGTCCGCCAGTGATGGTTGTGGGAGGCGGCATGGGTTCATGGGCAGGTAGGCGTATATGGCGAGGCCCGTGGCGAGGTGGGCTACTGGGGTTGTGGGCTGCAGGATGGGGATGGCGTATACCCCTATTCCTTTGGAGATGATGTGTTTCGCTTGGGGGGACAGGGCTATGAGTCCCTGTTCCGGCTGTCCTTGTGTGAGGTAGGAGTAGATGTAGTGGAGGATGTAGGCTGTGTCTGGGTTTAGGTCGTGGCATCTGAGGGTTTGTGTTCGGTGCTCCGGTGTGTGGCAGGAGTGGTGGAGCGGATAGTAGGGGTGCTCGTGCTTGCCCGTTCTGCCTGGCTTGTACATGCTGTAACGGATGGCGACCCCTGCCGGGGTCGGGGCGGGGCCATGTGGGTGTAGTGGTGAAGAGCCATTTGGGCGCGTGGTCGGGGTTCCATGCTACCGTGGGGTTAGTGTCGGTGCGGTGGAACCATGGGGCTACCCATGCGTAGGCCTGTGGTGGTAGGTGGGTTGTGGGGTGGGTGTGGTGGCGTGCTATGAGGTGTAGTACGGGCCATGGTGTGGTTGGTGCCTCGGGGTCACAGGCCCAACATGTGCGTGGCATGCTCTGGGAGTCATGGGGGACCCGTGGTGGGTCTCGGGCGGTCATGTGGTGTTTCGGTATGCGCCATTTTGCCCCGTGGTGGATGATTGTGGTCTGCTTGGGTTTGGCTTCATTCGGGGCCAGTAGTAGGGTTAGTGGTGGGACTGGGCCCGTCACCGGGGGGACGGGTTCGTGTTTCGAGACGGTGGGTGCGTAGGGCGGTGTCGCTGGGATGGGTCGGGGGTGTTGCTTTGTGAATTCCCGGTAGGCTGTGTGCATGTCTTTGCTTCCCGGCAGAGTGTGTCCCGCTGCTTGTGCCATCTGCGTGAGGTACTGGTGGAAGAGGCGGTATTGAGGCCATTTGGGAAGCTGTAGAAAGGGGGTGTGGTGTGCCCCGCTGTGGTGCAGGACCCGCATTTGGGGGAGGGTGACGTATACTACGGTGATGGAGGCCCCGACAACGTCTATGGTGTGGATGGTTCCCTTGGGGTGATGGTGGAGGTCCCCGCAGAGGACCGCTAGAGGCCCTTCCTCTGGGCACGTGTGGTTGTTGAGTATGGCGTGGTGTGGGGATGGGAGGAGAAGCTGCAGGTGGTTCCACAGGCGCATGTTCATGTTGGTGGGCATGCCCGTCTGGTGGAGTACCCAGTGCGGGCATGTGTTGCGGGCCCGTTGTGCGGCTTGGAGGCGGATTGCGGTGACCTCGCGGACCTCCGGTGAGTGGTTGTGGGTCATGCGGTGAAGGAGGAGGGCGGTGTGTCTGGTGTAGGCTGCTTCACCTCGTCCCCTATGGCGTCCCCATAGTGGGGCCATGCCGCTCGGATGGCGCGGGTGGGTATGGAGGTGGGCCAGCCCCCGTGTGCTGCCCATGCCTTGGTCACGGCGCGTGTGGCCGGCCGGAGGGCCGTGGTGGGGTCTATCAGGTGGAGTGCTTGGAAGCCTATGGAGGCGTTCAAGACCCCGGTGAGGTAGTACGCCAGGCTCTGGTGGGACAGGGAGAGGGCCTTGGTGGTCGGGGACGCATATCTGGGGAGATGGGCGAGGTGTGATTGCAACTTGGGAGGGAGGGTGGCGTCCTCAGGGTTGGCGGACTGGATTACCCCCAGGTGGGTGGTGGTTGTCACGACTTGCATGGGGGGCCCTTGTGGCCCTAGGGTGGGGTGTGTGGCAGACCCCTTGATCATGGCCACTGACTTTGTGGGGTGGACAATGAGGTTGTTGTGGGAGAGGTAGGAGACGGTCACGTCCAGTAAGTCATTGGCCTGTTGGGTGACCGTTGGCCCGGGGTCCCCGGCATGGGGTTCGTGTGGGGTGTGCGCGGCCGTGAGGTTGGTGTCGTCCGCGAAGCCCACCAGGGGGGAGAGGAGGGGGTAGGGTGCGTAGGCCGGGTAATCCTGCTCGATTGCGAGGGCCAGGGGGAGCGTCACTAGAAGGTACAGGAAGGGGCCCTCTGCTCCCCCTTGGGGGACCCCGCTGCCTGGCTCCAGGAAGGGGGTGAGGCCTGCTCCAGTGCGGACCGTGTATTTGCCGGTGCGGATGTAGCCGGAGGCGAAGTTGTAGAAGGGGAGGCCTAGGCGTTTCCACACCGCTTCTAGAAGGAGCCAGGGGGTGTTCGGGAAGGCTCCTTTGACGTCGAGGGAGGCGATGATGAGGTCCACCGGGTCCATGTCTGCGATGGTGTCCTGGAGGAAGATGGCCTCGTGTGGGGACCGGCCTTGGATGGCCCCCCAGAGGCTTCCTGGTATGTGGGGGTCCAGGTGGGGGCGGATGCGGCGTAGGAGGATGGTCCAGACGATTTTGACCTCCGTGACCGCACAGACTATGGGGCGCCAGTTGTCCGGGTTTGCCCAGTCCCCTTTTTTGTAGAGGGGGTGGACAACGTTTGTCCAGTCTGGTGGCACGGGGGTCTGCCCCGTGACGATGTCCCAGAGGCGGTGGGCGAGGATGCGGAGGAGGTGGGCGGGGAGGTGGTAGTATGCCTCCGCAGGGAGGCCGTCGTAGCCTGGGGTTTTGTGTTGCCGGAGACTGTGGATGGCCTTCCGGACTTCGTGGATGGTGAAGGGGCGTTTTTCCAGTTGCCTCCTCTGGGCGTGGTTGAAGACCCGAGGGAGGCGGTCGATTTTGGCCTGGGTGTCTGGGTCCAGTGTGTCTCCGGTGGGGGTGTGTTGCCGGAGGAAGCTGTCTTGGGTGGCTTGGAGCACTGTGGCTGGGTCGCTGGTGAGGGAGCCGTCCTCCTGCCGGACCGTGGTGATGGTGCGGTGGCCGGTGTCGGTCATGGCGTCGTTGAGGTGGCGGATGGCCTTGTAGGCGAGTTCATGTTGCGCATACCGTTCGTGTTCCTGGGCGATGCGGTGTTGCCTGTGGATGTGCCACCGCTGCAGGTCTGCCCTGATGTGGGCTATCTGTGTCCTGCAGTGGTGTCTCTGGCGGCGGGTTTGGGGGGTGTCGGTGTGGAGGAGGGTCGCCAGTTGTTGCTTCGCATGCCAGAGGTCATGGAGCCTGTCCCGTAGGGCCGTGGGTGGTTGGTCGTCGTCTGTGTGGGGGTGTTGCTGGAAGCCGGGGGCGATGGCGGCCGTGCGCATGGCTGTGAGTAGGTCGGTGGGGTCTGGTTGGATGCGCCGGGCGCGGTCTATTGCCCTGTGATATTGGGACCAGGCATGCTTGTCATGCAGTGGGGGCATCTTCAGGGGGGGTGGTAGGCCTTGGTCATCATCCTCTGGGGGGCTGGGGGGAAGGTTGGGGATGGTGAGGCGGATGTGCAGGGGGCTATGGCCTGTGGGTCCCAGCGGGAGGGGTCCATATTGGGCCTCCGCCCAGATGATGGTGGTGGGGTCGCCATAGCATACGTCGATGCGGGATGGGGCGGCATCTGTTTGGTGGGGGAAGTGGGATGGTGGGCCTTCGAGGTTGGCCGTCAGGTCCACAAGCCCCAGCATTTCGATGGTGTTGCGGACTGCTTGGCCCAGGGGTGTGGCCTGTCCCCCTCGGTCCGCCGGGGTGGGGGCGGCGTTCATGTCGCCGATGATGACTGTGGGGGCGAGCATGGCCGTCTGGCGGTATGCCTCGGCCAGGGCTTTGAGGAAGGGTTCCGTGGCTTCGCCGAAGGGGACGTGGGTGCTGATGACGTTGAGTTGCCATCCGTCCCCGAGGACCTCATAGACACCTAGCCTCCCTGGGACGCTGAGGTGGTGGACGAGGTGGACGTGGATGCCGGTTTGGGCGTATAGGGGGGTCCCCTTGTGCCAGTAGCATTTGTACGCTTTCTGGTCCGGGGTATATATGGGGGTGGTTTCTGGGGGGTCGTCGCGTTGTAGGCCTTGTTCCTGGAAGGTGAGGAGGTGGGGAACCCACCCCAGCCCCTGTGCCATCGGGAGCTCCTGGAGGGCGGATGTGGCGTCCTTGGAGTATGTGACTGCCGGGTGGTTGAGGTCGAGGAGGTTGACGGTGGCCTCGGTGGGGGCGGGCCGGGGCTGTTGAGTCTTGTGCCCTCGGCCCTTGCCCCGTCAGAGAGGGGGACTAGGGCTCGGGGACTTTTTGCCGGTTGGTGGGCGCTTGGGTAGGCGCAGCGGGGGGAGGCCTTGGCTCCACTCCGGGGGGAGCTCCCCAGTGTATTTGGTGCCTGTGTGGGCCTTGTTCTCTTCGGTGCGGAGCCGGATGGGGTGGGCGCTGGTGAGCTCCAGGGTGTAGCTTACCGCCTTGTCCGGGGCGCTGCTGCCTTGGTCTACCTCCTTTTGGCGGTGCCAGATCACCCGGATCCGTGGCCCCCCGTTGTCCCCCGGGTCGCGGAGGCGGTACTGGATCGTGCCATCACACCAGATCCAGTCGCCTGTGTGGTCGTTGCGGAAGGGCTGCTGGACCTTTGGGCCTTTTTCGAATCCTGGGTACGCTTTGGGCGGGGGCGGTGCTGGTGGCGGGAGGGAGGATGATGAGGATGCACGGTCCGGGTGGGGCGGTGGTAATGATGGGAGGGAGGATGACGAGGATGCTTGGTCCGGGTGGGGCGGTGGTAATGGTGGGAGGGAGGATGACGAGGATGCTTGGTCTGGGTTCGCCGGCTGGGTCGGATGGGATGCGGGGGGTCGGGAGGTTGCTGCTTTTCCGGCTTGGTTGGGGGCGGGGGCGCCCCTTTGTCGTCTCGCTCGCTTGGGCGTGACTGGAGGTAGCGGGGCTGGGGGGGCGTGGGGTTTGAAGAAGGGGTGCGTTGCTTGCTGGCCCGGATCCCTCAGTCGGGGTTCTGCCGGTGTTTGCATTTTCGCTTTCGGGTGGCTGCGCATGATGTCGGCGAGCTTGCGCACGGTCTCCGGGGGATCTGATGGCCATGGCAGTGCGGCCGGGCTGTCGTCGAAGGGGTGGTGAAGGTGGTAGTTCCTCATGGCCTTGGCCTGCATGACCCAGGCCTCTGTGGGTTCCGGTGTGTCGCGGCCTTTGGGGGAGTCCTGAGCCCAGTAGAGTGCTGTGTGGAGAGCTTCCCAGGGGGCGCCTTCGCGGCCTGTGAGGGTGGTGGCCTGGAGGAGTCGCTGCCGGCCCCGTGGGGGATCTTTCGGGGCTATTTCCGGGGTATAGGCCTGGGCTGCCATGAGGACTCCGTGTGCTCAGTGGAGGACCCACCATTGGGCGTCCGCTTTGAGGATGTGGATGGCGGGTTGTTGGGGGGGCGTGTCCAGGGTGTCCCACGATGCGATGGCTAGTTCTATCCTGGAGGGGTGGAGGTGTGGGGTGGCCCTGCGGCTTAGGAGTTGATCGATGTGGAAGGGGGTGACGGGATCTTTGGGGCCCTGCGGTGGTGGGCGCATCGCTGGGATGGTTGTGGGGTCCCAGTGGCGTTCGTGGGCGGCAAGGGTGTACAGGGCGGTGGTGATGATGTGGTGGGCTTGCCCCTCCAGGACGATGTGGCGCTCCGAGCCGAAGTCCTTTGGTACGTGGGCTGCAGGGTGGACGGTGATGTGGGCCAGGGCGCGTTGGTGGGCCTTTTTTCCCCCGTCTGGCGCCTGTGTCCGTTTGTCCCCCGGGATGTGCTGGTGTTGGTGTTTTGGTGGGGGCGGTCCCAGGGCGAGGGATTCTACACCGTGGAGGGGGATGCCGTGTTCCCTGGACCTGTTGGGCAGGATGTATATGCCCGGGTCTCCCGGTACGGTGCCCAGGTACACGTTCCCCGTGATGGTGGGGGCCGGCAGCGGTTGGCGCAGGGGCGAGGTGCATGGGGTGGAGCAGGGCGGGTCATGGTGCTCACACCGGGGGAGGTCGATGCCGTACGGGGTGACGTGTACGGCGAAGGGTCCAACGGCGCGCTGAAGTTTGTGGGGTTGGATGTTGTGGAGGCGCGCCACCGCCCGTGTGTGCGAGCGCCCTTCGCTGATCCACACGGCGTCTGCCTGCGACGCCGCTGGGTTCAGGCAGCCCGTGGTGATGCCTGTGATCGTGCGGTTGTGGGTGGCATCTGACACTCTGGCGGGGGGGGCGCTGATGCGGGGGATGGTGTGGTCGTCGTGGAGGGTGCAGGCCTTGCGCCTCGCATCGTGTCGGTGCTGGGCCTGCTGGGCGGGGGTGTGTATACCTGTGTGTTTGGGCTTCTTGTTGGGGCGGTCTGCTGTGTGGAAGGGGGTTGGCCAGGAGGGGGCGTGGTGGAGGGTGGGGTGTGGGAGGTCCCCCCGTGTTGCCCATGTGTACAGGGTGGCCGTGGCGGCCCCTTCCGCCTGTATGGTGTATCGCTCGTCGTGTCGGCGACGGGTGACGAGGACGTTGGGGGCTGTCAGCTCATACACATGTGTGGTGTGGGGGAGGTGGCGAGTGACGGTGATCTTGGCGGCGTCGTTCTTGCGGGTGGTGGTGTGGGGGATGATGTAGTGGGTCGCCCATTCGTCCTGGGGGGTGTGTTCCGTCGGGTCTAGCTTGAGTGGGGGGTGGAGCGGCTTCGGTGTTGGGGGCTTGTCTTGGGCCTTCGCGTGGGGCGCCACTTTGGTTTCGACCAGGTATTGTGGGCCCCAGGCTTCCGGGGCCCCTACCTGTGTGGCTGCCGCTGTTGCGGCTTGGAGGAGGGCGGTTGTGTTGGTGTCTAGAGGGGGGTCCCCCGGTCGGGGGGTGAGGGTGTCGTGGTCTTGGTATGCCAACCAAATGGTGTAGCCTCGTTGGGTGTTGCGGTGCGGGGTTTGGGTCTGGGCTTGCTGGATGGATAGGGCGGTCTTGATGTCCTCCGCTGCTTGTGGGTTTATGGGTGTGGCGTACGCCCATACTCCCGGGGTGTGTATGCCGTGTGGTGCTTGGCCTACTCCTCGTATCGGGTGTAGGGTGTGGTGGGTGCGCGTGAGGCTTACTTGTTCTTGGAGGAGGTCCCCCCGGATGTCCTCCCACCGTTGCTGCCAGGTGTGTGTGTGGTCGCTGGGAACAAGATAGGTGATGACGATGGCTTGCCATGGGGTGGGGCCTGGATGTACCGTCATAGGTGCCGACGATGCTTGCGGGGGTATGTGGACGGCGTGGGCGGGGGCTGCTGTTACGGGGTCTCCCTCCGTGGGTGTGATCGTGGCATCGCCTTGGAAGGTGAGGAGGAGGTGGTGGCGGCCCGTCGGTAGTGCCCAGGTGGTGGTGGGCTCGGTGATCGAGTGGAGGCGGTTGGCCTGGAGCCCCGGTGTGATTTCGTCCCATCGGAGTGTGCCGTTGTGGACCGCCCATTCCCGTGGCAGGTCTCGAAACCCGTTTCGGTCCGGGGTGGTGCGGTGTTGTGGGCAGAGCTCCATTGTGGTGATGGGGTGGGTGAGGGGCTCTGTGCGGGGTTTGTCTTGTGTGGTTGGTGGTGATGGTGCCTGGGGCATTTCTTCGTCCAGTTGTTGTGGGGCTTTCGCCTCCTGGAGTTCTGCGCTGATGGTGGCGAAGACATCTGGGAGGGTGGGGGAGGCGGGGGGGCGGGGTGCCGGATCGTTCCAGGTGATGTGGTATTCCTCCGGGTTCTCGGGGCTTTGCTGTACGGTGATGGCGGCGTTGGCGTCGTCTTCAGGTGTCCATCGGTGTGGATTGTGGTCGAGGGGGTGGAGGGTGATGGTGTGGCGGTGTTTCCAGCTGTGGAACGCTAGGAGGGCGTGGAGGCCGTGTCTAGTGTCCCCGGGCGGGCGGGGGTAGGTTTCGGCTGCTGCTTCCAGGAAGGCGTCCGTGGTGCCTTTCCAGGTGTCTTCCCAGAGAAGGTCTTCCTCTGTGCCCCACTCGTCATCGTTCTTTTTCTCCTGCTTCCACCCCTGGAGGGTCGCGTGGTCCTCAGGGAGGTCTCGTTGGATGGACTGGTAGTACTGCTCGGCGTCCATGGGGGCTAGGGTGCTGGCCAGTGTGGCGTAGATGTCCTTTGGGGGGGGAGGGGGGGCGGTGGGGGCGTGGCGGCGCGGTCGGGGTCGGGTCCCTCTCGCTGGTGTTCCGCGTTCTGGTCTGCGGTGGACGTGGGGGATATGGAGCGTGGTGGCATGGGGTGGTCGGGCCCCTGCGGTTCCGTGGGTTGCTGGTGGGCTTGTGGGCGCGGGGCCGTGGCTGCCAGTAGGTGTCAGATGGCCGGGAGGACGTCGTAGTCGTTGTCCCAGCAGTGGGCTGCAGCGCACGTCCTGTCGGGGGAAGCGGGGGGGCGTGTTGCGGAGCGGTGTACGATAGGGTGGGCGACGCGTGCAGGTGGTGGCGTGCTCGCTCTGCCGTTCCGTTCCCCGCGAGCCCTGACCCTTTGGGGGGTGGTGGTGATGTTGGTGGTGAGGGTGGTGTGGGTGCCGGAGTGGATGATTGTGCCATGGCGGTGTTGTTGGCGAGGGTGGTATGGGCGTTAGCGTAGATGAGGTTGATGTTGGGCGATGGTTGATGGTGGTTAGTTGGTGGTTCAGCTGTTGTCGCTGTCGTCGTCGCCGGTGGTGTTGGTGCCTCTGATGTCGTGGACACTGATGGCGAGGGTGATGGTTGGTGAGCATGGCGAGGGTGACGTATGGGCGTATGTGGTGTTGCCGGTGGTGTTGATGATGAGGTTGTTGTTTCTGGTCGTTGGGGCGTAACGTTTGTGGGCCGGACGTGGCGGTGGTGGCGAGGGTGCTGTAGATGACGGGTGGTGTGGCCAACGTCGCCTCCGGTGGTGGAGGTGTGATAGGTGCCGTGGTGGCGTTGGCGACGGTGGGGTGCCGCGGGTGGTGTATTGGTTGTTGGTGGTCGAGATGTTCCTGGTTTGTGGGTAATCCCCGTCCAGCGGTGGTGGTGTTGGTGGTGTTGGTGTTCGTTGAGGCCGTTGGCAACGCCAGGGGTTCCTGGCCTCGCGTGGGTGGTGGTGGCGCTGGTGAGTGTAGGCGGTGCCATGGGCGGCGGTGCCATTGACGGCCCGGCCGGGCGTGCCGGTGCAGGTTTCGGGTGTAGGTGTGGTTCGGGGTGCGGCGTTGGTGGGTGGCCCCGACGGTGGGTGGCGTGACTGGTGGGTGGCAGCGGTAGTGGGGGTGTCGGTTGTTGGTGAGGCTGCCGTCGTCGGTGTTTCGGTTGGTGCTGGTGATGGTGTCGCTGGTTGTGCAGATGGTGGTGGGTGGGAAGGGGGACCCGTACCCTGGGGTTGTCGTGGCTTTCGGTCGACGGTGCTGCTTTCGGTGGTGTTCTTGAGAGTTGACCGGGAGTGTTGTTGGCGATGTTCTGGTTTTGGGTGCCTGCGTTTCGTGGTCGTAGGTGGTTCAGCGGGCTTGGTCGTTGGTGAGGGTGGTGCAAGTGGTGTCGGTGACTGTTCGGCTGGTGCCGTGTGTGCGTGCTGTGTGGTTGTTGCGTCAGGGGTCGGTGGCGCTGGTGACGGTGGTGTGTTGGGGGTTGGTGCCGGTGGTGGTGGTCCGATGGTGAGGGTGTCGGGGACGCTGGGTGGCTCCGCGATGTTGGGTTTTCTCCTCGCCATTCCTGGCGGAGGGTGCTGCTGGTGTCGCTGGTGGTGAGGGTGTGGTGGTGTTGCTGTGGTGTTTTGTGCTGCTTGGGTGGTGGGGACCCCTGGTTGATGGGGACGATGCTCCGGGTGATGTCGATGCGGTGGGTGTGATGGTGTGTGGTGTTGCTGTTTCTACCCTTGGCTGGGGGCCTGTAGGGTGGCGCTGGTGGCGTTTGTTCGCCACCCGTGCTGGCGTCCTTGGTGTTGCCGTCGGTGGGGGGCGCCCTAGGTGTTACTCTGTGCCGGGGTCGTGGTGGTGGTGGTAGAGGTGTTGTAGGTGACGGTACCTCGGCTCGTCGTTGGTTGGGTTGGCAGTGGTGTGGATATTGCCGTCGGTGTTGGCGTCGTTGGTGTTGCCGACGGTTAGGGTGTCACGGTGGTGGTTGGCGTGTCTCGTGGTGGTCTGATGGCGTGGGTGTTGTTGGTGTTGGTGCTGGGTGCCGCCTGCGTTTGGGTGGTCGGCGGTTCCGGGCGTGCCACTCGTGGTTGGTGTTTGGCTGGCTTGTGGTCCTGGTGGTGCCGGTTGTCTCTGGTGTTGGGATATTTCCTTCGGCTGTCCTTGGGTCTTTAGTGGCAGGTGTTGCTTAGGTTGTGGTCGAGGGTGTCGATGCTGCGGGTGGGTGGCGGTGTCGCCGTGCTGCCGCTGTCCGTGGTGCCGGTGTTGGTGTTGGTGGGGGCGCCGCCGGGGGAGCTGTGAGTGTTGGCATTGTAGGGTGTTGTAGGTGTTGCCCTGGTGGTGTTCTGACGGCGGAGGCGGGACCTCGCCACTCCTGGCGGAGGTTCCCATGGGCGTCGCTGGCTGGTGTGTTGGCCCTGGCCCCCTTGGTGTCTATGTTGCCGATGGTATCGTGCCGGGTGGTGTCGCCGTGGTGGCTGTCGTTGACGCTCCGGGTTGCTGTTGGTGAGGTCGCACTGTCGGTGGTGCCGTCGGTGATGCCGGTGGTGAGGTTGTTGCGGGCATTGCTATGGTTTACGGCGTCTCTGATGTTGTTTATGCTGCTGGTGGTTGGTGTGGGTCTGTGTGTGGGTTGTCAGTGGCCTGTGTTCGGGGTTGGGCGTTGGCTGGTTTCTGTGGCTCTGTCTGGGCGGGTGTGCAGTAGCTGGCGTGGGCTGCTGGTGATGCTGTTGGTGAGGGTGGTGCCGCTGGTGGTGTGGGTGCCGCTGGTGACTGCGTGGTGGATGGCGCCCTGTGGTTGGTTTGGTGGCGGGGGTGTTGTTTTTGATGGTTCTGGGCGTGTGTCTTCGCCTCCTCTGGCCGGGGGTTGGTGGTTTGCTGGTTCACGGGCTGTGGTGCATTTGGTTTCCTCTGGTGGCAGAGGTTGCCGGTGGCGACGCTGATGGTGGGGTGATGCTGGCAATGCTGTGTTTGATGCTGTTGGCTTGGGTGATCTAGGCGTTGTATCCGGTGTTGGTCGGTGCGTAGGTATCGTAGGCGATGGTGAGGACGGCGGTGCCGCCGGTGATGGTGATGGTGAGGTAGTTGTGCTGGCTTGATTGTTGGTGGTGTTGGCGTTTCCGATGGTGTGGATGCTGCTGGTGGTGGCTCTGGGTGCGGGTCGGTGGGTGGCGCGGTTGTAACGCCTTGGGTGTAACATGGTCGTTGGGTGGTTTCTTGTGTTGGTTCGTTGTGGCGAGGGTGTCTCAGGCGTCGTGCTGGGTGCCAAGGGTTGCTGGTGTTGCCGACGGCGTCTCCGTTGGTTCCGGGTGTTTCCGCTGGTGAGGGTGTTGTGGCGTTTGGTTTGGGTGTTGGTGGCGGTGCAGGTGTGGCTGTCGCAGTTCCTGGTCCTGGGTTTGGGCGTGGTTGGTTGGGTGTTGCTGGGTGAGGGCGCTCGCCACTCCTGGCTGAGGGCTCGGTGGCGTTCGTTCGCCAGCCGTGCTGGCGTCCTTGGTGACGCCGATGGTGGGGGTGCCCTAGGTGTTACTTGGTGCCGGGGTCCTGGTGGTGGTGGTAGGGTTGTTGTAGGTGACGGCACCTTGGCCCGTCGTTGGTGGGGTTGGTGGTGGTGTGGATAGTGCCGTGGGTGTTGGCGGCGTTGGTGTTGCCGATGGTGAGGGTGCCATAGGTGATACTTGGTGGTTGGCGTGTCTCGTGGTGGTCTGTTGGCGTGGGTGTTGTTGGTGTTGGTGCTGGGCGCGGCCTGCTTTTTGGTGGTCGGCGGTTCCGGGCGTGCCACTCGTGGCTGGTGGTTGGTCGGTTTGTGGTCCTGGTGGGGTGGTGCCGGTTGTTTCTGGTGTTGGGGAGGTTGGTTCTGTGGGTGGTTGGCGGTGGTGCTGTGTTGCCGCTGTCGGCAGTGCTGGTGACGGTGTTGGCAAGGGGGCCGCCGGCGGAGCTGTGGGCGATGTCGAAGGCGAGGGCGCTGTAGGTGATGCCCTGGTGGATGGTGGTGTTCTGACGGTGGGGCTGGGACCCCGCCACTCCTGGCGGAGGTTCCCATGGGCGTCGCTGGCCCGCGTGTTGGCCCCCTTGGTGTCGTTGATGTCGATGGTGTTGTACCAGGCGGTGCCGCCGTGGCGGCTGCCGTTGACGCTCTGGGTTGTTGTTGCTGAGGTTGCACTGTCGGTGGCGGTGTTGGTGATGCCGGTGGTGAGGTCGTTGCGGGCGTTGCTATGGTTTACGGCGTCTCGGATGTTGCTGATGCTGCTGGTGGTTGGTGTTGGTCTGTGTGTGGGTGGTCAGTGGCCTGTGCTCGGGGGTGGGCGGTGGCTGGTTTCTGTGGCTCTGTCTGGGATGGTGTGCAGTAGGTGGTGTGGGCTGCTGGTGATGCTGTTGGTGTTGGTGGTGCAGGCGATGCCCTGGGTGGTGTCGTGGGTGAGGGTGGTGTTGGTGGCGCTGCCGGTGGTTGGGTGCCGCTGGTGACTGCGTCGTGGATGGCGCCCTGTGGTTGCTTTGGTAGCGAGGGTGTTGTTGTTGATGGTTCTGGGCGTGTGCCCTCGCCTCCCCTGGCCGGGGCTTGGTGGTTTGTTGGCTCAGCGGCTGTGGTGGCTTTGGTTTCCTCCGGTGGCGGAGGTTGCCGGTGGCGACGCTGATGGTGGGGTGATGCCGGCGATGGTGTGTTTGATGCCGTTGGCTTGGGTGATGTAGGTGCTGGAACCGGTGGTGGTGTGCGTAGGTTTCGTAGGCGATGGTGCCGGCAGTGATGGTGTTGGTGAGGGTATTGTGCTGGCTTGATTGTTGGTGGTGTTGGTGTTTCCGATGGTGTGGATGCTGGTGGCGGTGGTTCTTGGTGCTGGTCGGTGGGGGACTGGACCGGCTGGGTGCGGTTGTTGGTCAGTGTTGGGTGGCTTTTTGTGTTGGTATGTTGTTGGTGAGGGTGTCCTAGGTGTTGTGCTGGGTGCTGGGGTCGCTCGTGTTGCCGACGGTGTCTCCGTTGGTTCCGGGTGTTTCCGCTGGTGAGGGTGTTGTGGCGTCCGGTTTGGGTGTTGGTGGCGGTGCTGGTGTGGGTGTCGTAGTGCCTGGTCCGGGGGTTGGGCGTGGTCGGTTGGGTTTTGCTGGGTGTGCCCACTCGCCACTCCTGGCTGAGGGCTTGGTGGGTCCACCTTTGTGTCCTAGCGGTGTTTCTGGCGGCCCTGCAGCTCCCCTGGCGGGGGGTTGCTGGGTTCTTGTTCTTTGGGTTTGCGTGTGTTGCGTTTGTGGTGCGGGCGGTGCTTGCGCTTTGGTGTGTGGTGTGCGCTTGTGGGGCTCGTGTCGGTGGCGGTTGTGGTGGTGTGTGTTGTGTGCATGCGCGGGCGTGTTTGCGGTGTGTTGGTGGTGCGTTTGGGTGCCTGTCCTCGCCTTTCTGGGCTTTGTTTGGCGGCTCTGTCTGGGTGTGGGAGCTGTGTGTCGTGGCCCCTCTCCCGTCTGGGCTGTGTGGTTCCCCGCCCCCCCTGGCTGGGGTCTGTTGGTGGTGTGTCCCCCCGCCGCCCCCTTTGCGTGCCCTCCTCCTTCTGTCTCTTTTCCGTGTCGCTTGGGGCGGTGTTCCCCTGGTGCCGTGCCCGGGCCTTCCCGGCTGTGGTGGGTGGGGGGGGGTCCTTGTCGTCGGCTCTGGTCTTTTCCCCTGGTGTTTCCCCTTTGGGGGGCCGATGCTTGCACTCCCCGTCAGGGTGTAACTCTGTTGTACGGGCCGTCAATTTGTACCCGCTCGGTACAATTGGACCTGCTCCGTAGCCAGGTACTCCAGCCGTTCCCCACACCGGGGTCGGGTACACTGTGGGTCGCAGGGGAGTCCTCGCGGGAGAGGCGTCTCTCTTGCCTGCCCCAACGGACGGTGTGCCCTACCCGCAGCCCCTCGCTCGGCCCGAACCGCAGTACGTGCCGTGGGGAGTGCTCTTGGTCAGGCCCATTGGTCACCCCCCCAGGCCGGTGCCACCGCTGGCCGCTGACCAACGGTCTAGGGCGTATCCCACCTTATTATGTGTGCTCAGGTGGGGCCGATACGGTCACCGGGGGGGCCCCCAAACCCCTGAGGTTGGGTCCCTCGCCTGCGTCTCCCTCGGGTCCTCTTCGCACCGCCCCCCATTTCGCTGTGTGGTTTGCGGTGGTGGGTTTCCCGTCTCTCCCGGGTGGGGTCGTGGTGTTGGGGGGCGTTTTTCGCCTATCCTGGCCGTGTTGCTTGTGTGCGTGTCCCCACCTCCTCTGGTTGTGGTTCGCCGTCGGTGTGTGTGTTTGTGGCGCGGTGCGTGCGCGCGTGGTGTCTGCGTTGGTGTGTGTGTCGTGCGTTCGTGGCGGCGTGGGTGTGGGTGTGCCCTCCGTGTGTGTTGGTGTGTGTGTGTGCGTGTGTGGGTGTGTGGTTGGGGCCGGCTGTGGCTTGCTGCTGGTGTGGGTGTGGGTGTGGTCGGTGTGTGCCGTGGCTGGTCCCTCGCTGGCTGGGGTCCGCTGGCGGCGGTGGTGTGTGGTGTGTGGCGTGTGGTTAGTGGTGTGTGGTGTGCGGCGGTGGTGTGTTGGTGGGGTTGTGGCTGGTGTGTGGTGTGGTTGGTCCCTCGCCACTCCTGGCGGAGGTTCCTGTGTGCTACTCCCCGCCACTCCTGGCTGGGTTTCGCTGCCGTTGGTGGTGGGCGTCCCTCGCCACTCCTGGCTGAGGGTCCCGGGTGCGGTTCCCTGCCACTCCTGGCTGGGTTTCGCTGTCGGCGGTGGTGGGCGCTCCTCGCCACTCCTGGCTGAGGGTCCCGGGTGCGGTTCCCCGCCACTCCTGGCTGGGTTTCGCTGTCGGCGGTGGTGTGTGGTGTGTGGTGTGTGGTGTGTGGTGTGTGGTGTGTGTGTGCGGCGGTGGTGTGTTGGTGGGGTTGTGTCTGGTGTGTGGTGTGGTTGCTCCCTCGCCACTCCTGGCGGAGGTTCCTGTGTGCTACTCCCCCCAACTCCTGGCTGGGTTTCGCTGCCGGTGGTGGTCGGCGGTCCTCGCCACTCTTGGCTGAGGGCCCCGGGCGCGGTTCCCCGCCACTCCTGGCTGGGGTCCGCTGGCAGCGGTGGTGTGTGGTGGGGTTGTGGCTGGTGTGTGGTGTGGTTGGTCCCGCGCCACTGCTGGCGGAGGTTCCTGTGTGCCAATCCCCGCCACTCCTGGCTGGGTTTCGCTGCCGGTGGTGGTGTGCGGTTCCCCGCCACTCCTGGCTTGGGTCTGCTGGCGGCGGTGGTGCGTGGTGTGTGGTGTGTGGTGTGTGGTGTGTGGTGTGTGGCGGTGGTGTGTTCGTGGGGTTGTCGCTGGTGTGTGGTGTGGTTGGTCCCTTGCCATTCCTGGCGGAGGTTCCTGTATGCTACTCCCCGCCACTCCTGGCTGGGTTTCGCTGCCGGTGGTGGTGGGCGTTCCTGGCCTCTCCTGGTGGAGGGTCCCGGACGCGGTTTCCCACCACTCCTGGCTTGGTCTCGCTGTCTGCGGTGGCGTGTGGTGTGTGGTGTGTGGTGTGTGGTGTGTCGTGTGCGGCGGTGGTGTGTTGGTGGGGTTGTGGCCGGTGTGTGGTGTGGTTGGTCCCTCGCCACTCCTGGCGGAGGTTCCTGTGTGCTACTCCCCCCAACTCCTGGCTGGGTTTCGCTGCCGGTGGTGGTGGGCGGTCCTCGCCACTCCTGGCTGAGGGTCCCGGGCGCGGTTCCCCGCCACTCCTGGCTGGGGTCCGCTGGCGGCGGTGGTGTGTGGTGGGGTTGTGGCTGGTGTGTGGTGTGGTTGGTCCCTCGCCACTCCTGGCGGAGGTTCCTGTGTGCTACTCCCCGCCACTCCTGGCTGGGTTTCGCTGCTGGTGGTGGTGGGCGGTCCTCGCGACTCCTGGCTGACGGTCCCGGGCGCGGTTCCCCGCCACTCCTGGCTGGGGTCCGCTGGCGGCGGTGGTGTGTGGTGGGGTTGTGGCTGGTGTGTGGTGTGATTGGTCCCTCGCCACTCCCCGCTGAGGTTCCTGTGTGCTACTCCCCGCCACTCCTGGCTGGGTTTCGCTGCCGGTGGTTGTGTGCGGTCCTCGCCACTCCTGGCTGAGGGCCCAGGGCGCGGTTCCCCGCCACTCCTGGCTGGGGTCCGCTTGCGGCGGTGGTGTGTGGTGGGGTTGTGGCTGGTGTGTGATGTGGTTGGTCCCTCGCCACTCCTGGCGGAGGTTCCTGTGTGCTACTCCCCGCCACTCCTTGGTGGGCTTCGCTGCCGGTGGTGGTGTGCGGCTCCCCGCCACTCCTGGCTAGGGCCCGCCGGTTGTGGTGGTGTGTTCCGCGGGTGGGGGTGTCCTTTGTTGTGTGTGTTTGTGGTGTGTGTGGGTGTGCGCGGTGGCGGTGCTGTGTTGTGTGTTGCGTGTTTGTGGTGTCTGCGTTGTTGGTGGTGTGGTGTGGTGGTGCGGTGGGTGTGTCTTCCGGGTGCCCTTCTCCTTGGTCTTGGTGTGTGTGTGTGCGCTGTGTGGCCCTTCGTGTTGGTGTTGGTGGCGTGGGGGAGGGTCGTGCGCGGTGTGGCTGCCGTGCGTGTGCGTGTGTGTGCTTGTTGTGTGTGGTTGGTGGGGTGTGTCATACCTTGGTTGGTTCTCGTCGTCGGTCGTCGGCATGGTTCAAAAAGTAGGAGAAGAGGTCCTGTAGACGCGTAGCAGAAATGCGTGGTATGCGTGATGCGTAGTACGTACCTCTCTTTTCGTTCCACCGTGTCTTCTTCCCCTGTAGAGAAAGAGCGTGTGCAGGTCTTTTGGGGGGTTGGTTGGTTGTTTTTGCGTGTTGTGCCTTGTCTCTCCTCCTTTTTTTTTTTTCTGTAGCGTCTTCGATAACACACCTCTTTGCCTTGCGTTTCCCCTATAGAGAGGGCATGGAAGGCGCTTTTGTGTTTTTTTTTTTTACATACTTGTCATACCTTGTGCAGCTTCTTGTTGTCGTCCCCTATAGAGAAAGCGTGTGCTTGTTTTTGGGTGGGGCGGGGGTAGGATTTCATACCATGTTGCTCCTTTGTCTTGTCCCCGTCTTCTTGCATCTTGCGGCCTTGTGTACGTTTGTGTTTTCGTGTGCGGTCCGTCCCTTTGGCGCCTTCCCTCGCATTCTTAACATACTTGTTTGCCATACCATTGTTTCCCCGTCGTACGTGGCCATCCCCTATAGTGAGAGCGTGTGCGTGTTTGCGGGCGGGGCGGGGTGGGGTTTCATACCATGTTTCTCTTTCCTCTTGTCTCCGTCTTTCTGCACCTTGCGGTCTTGTTTATGTGTGTGCGTGTGTGCGTGGTCCGTCCCTTTGGCGCCCTCCTTCGCATTCTTAACATACTTGCCCGCCATACCATTGTTTCCCCGTGGTTGGTGGGCATCGCCTATAGCGAGAGCACGTTGTGTGGGTGGGGCGGGGTGGAGTTTCATACCATGTTTCCCTTTCACCTTGTCTCCGTTTTCTTTCACTTTGCGGCCTTGCGTACGTTTGGGTATGCGTGCGTGGTGTGCTCCCTTGGCGCCCTCCTTCGTATTTTTAACATAGTTGTTCGCCTTTTCATTGTCTCCCCATTCTCCGTGGCCGCCCCATAACTTTTTGCGCTTTTGTTGTTTTTTTTTTCTTCGTCGTGTATCTCGCGGTGGTCGGAGCCTTTGGAGGAAAAAATATGGGGGATATATGGTTGTGGTTTGTGTTTGTGGGCATGCCTTTTGACGTGCGTGGTGGTTCGTCGTTCTTTTTTGCGTGCGGTGTTGTTCCGTGGGCGCCCTCTTTCGCAACATACTTGGTTTTCTCATCTACGCATGTGTAGCGGTGGATATGATATGTAGGATACATGGGGCCGTAACATAGTTGGTTGTCATACCATTGTTTTCCCGTGGTCCGTGGTCGGTGGTCCGTGGCCGGTGAACAGGAGCCAGGAGGCCCAGGACACCGCACACGCAAAACAACACACAGAGCGGGCACACCGGTGAACAGGAGCCAGGAGGCCCAGGACACCGCACACGCAAAACAACACACCGAGCGGGCACACCGGTGAACAGGAGCCAGGAGGCACAGGACACCGCACACGCAACACAACACACCGAGCGGGCACACCGGAGAACAGGAGCCAGGAGGCCCAGGACACCGCACACGCAACACAACACACCGGGCGGGCACACCGGTGAACAGGACCCAGGAGGCCCAGGACACCGCACACGCAACACAACACACCGAGCTGGCACACCGGTGAACAGGAGCCAGTGAAGCGGTACCCAGAACCCCATGACCATGGTGGGGCATGCAACCGGTCTCCGGTCCACCAACCCCGTGTACGGAAGGGAAGACCGGTCTCCGGTCCACTAACCCCATGTACGGAAGGCGCCCGTTGACGCCCGGTGCGAGCCCGGCGGGAGCGTGTTCCGTGCCGTAAAGCCCCGCATCGGCAACCGATGCACTGCCAGCGGAGATTTATATATCAGAATATCAGGAATCAACAGGGTTTTATTTTCATATTGTTTCCGTCAATTTCTACGCTTCCGTTCTGATATTCACTATTTTGACAGCTGGCGGTTAGCTCGCGTCTTTAGCGTAACCGCCTGTTTAACTGTTATATACAGATATTTTAGCGCAAATCGTGACGAAGACTCTAAAGTCTTCAGGAATTGCATTGATGCATCCGCAATTTTCACATCTTACACTCGCAACCTTAATCCGAATTTTTCAGGATGTCGAAATCGGATTTTCGACTTCGACATCCCCGCACTTGATTTGACCTCTTTCGAGTGGACCTACGTGCTTCCCTATGCACGAATCAACTTTCGTTTTATCTTGCCCTCCATTTGCCTTAGAGATATGGGCAAAACAAAGTTGATTCGTGAGGCCACTTGTGAGGGTCATATCTCGTGCCGCTTGCGAGGATTGACAGTAAGGAAACGTGGGATGTATTCACAATACTCCCGACGTAATTTAGGAAGCATTATATGCCTTGCGTCTCCACACGTGCGCGCTAGCGTAATGGATCATGGTCAAGAGGGTAGAGTTTGCGTTGTAACTCTTTGGTCATGATATTGCGTGCGTTAAGATAACTTTCGAGTGTAGCGCGCGAGTGTTGGTGTTGCATAGGAACTCTCTTTGAGTTCCTATGAGCGATTGACACAAAGTTATGCCCTTGGAGGGGCATGACATATCGTGGGGGGAGCTACCTTTTTGGGCAATATGTGGTATGTGCCATGTGTTGTGTTGCGTGCCCATTTGGCAGGTCCATCGAACCAAGCTAAACCCGCCAATGGACCTCATATTGCGCAAGCCCCTTCTTCATACTCCCCACGATCAATTGCAAGCCTAACCTCCGTGAAGGGAAGCTTGTGTGGCGATCCCAAAGCGATGCGTTGGGAGCAAGGTGTGTGTTATGCAATCTTCCATACTTTCATGTGCCCACTTGGGAAGCAGCGCTCGTAACCTTTCAAAGCGCCCCAAGTGGAGCACATATGTTGAATCGAAGGTCATTGGTGTCAAGTCATTGTGTTTAGAAGGATTGGTCAATTACTAAATCCAAGCCGACAATATTATAATATAATTGTGCACCTTTCAAGGCACTTTTGTGTATCTTTGTGCCAATTCTGCCGTTTTTGGCCCGTCATGATGTCAAGTGGCGACCGTGTATCTCAACGTTGAGCTCAATTGGCATCATGACCCAAGTATGTTATGGGGGTACATACTTCGGTGCCCAACATATCTTGGACCCGGCGAATAACTCCTCTTGGGCTTGGCATACCGTGGCCGCCATGTTGGCGATTTGGGACTATCCCAAATCATGGGCTCACTTGGCGACCCTGCCATTCCCAAAACCGGAGGAGTTGGGCGACGCCCAAAAGATATGTTGGACACATATGACTTGATACCAATCTTATGGCACACTGCGGTCCAAATCGGGCATGTGCCTCATTTGCCCCAACCATGAGTGTGCGCATTTTTGGCCATTTTGAGCAATTTTCCACTTTTGCTGCCCGCCGTGCACTATGTTGAGCCCACCCGTGCACGCCGGAGGCATGGACCAATGGACCATATATGACATGGGTGTTATGTATATTGGTCCCCATGGTTCACACACCACGTGGGCGAAGCGGAGCAACCTTCGTTAAGGCGCTAGCCGGAAGTGGGTGTGGGCAATTTTGCCATTTTGGCATTTGTGGACCCAATTGGGACTGCCACCACGCCAGGTGGCACAGAGATCTTTGAGAGCCAAGGGCATGGGAGTCTCTGTTGGACTCCCGATGGATGGCATATGGAATGGCAGATCAGATGTCCAAACCGGCGTGGAGATACACTATTGGGAGCACCCCGAATTTTGGCTCATTTCAGGCAGCCAAAATGACCCCCTTTTGGGACCCCAATTTCAACCCCCGTGTGGTCAATTGGCGGCCCCATATCTCTATGCCCACAGGGAGCCCGGACCTAATTTTAGGTTGTACACTTAGATATGAGTCCTAGGTCCAGCCTCCTACCCTGTGAGCCATTGGCCTTGTCCTGGCCGGGCGAGCCACGCGTGAGAATGATGCCAATTTTGGTGATTTTGGCATCATGACCCCACTTGACGTACCCGTGGTGCCCTGATGCCGGGACCTCAGAGGGAACCAGGTTGGGTGAGGGCTCCAAGAAGTTTGTACTCGAAGGGCATAGGGTCAGTTGCCTCGTCCCTACCTCTGGCGGGTCCGGACGAGGGTCAATTCTGGAGATTTTTGAGCTAATTTCAGTTTGGGCTGAAACAGCCCATTTTCAGCTACCAACTCCTAGGGGATAATGGCGGGGCCATATCTCTGGCTCAGAGGGGAGTTCGGACCTGCTGTTGAGGGAGCATTGGCAGCTACTGTTGGTTGGCCTTGGAGTCACTTGGCTTTCAGGAACTCGCCTGTGGCTGGGCGGTACATCTCCCCTATTCGCAGGGTTTCAGGGTCCGGACTGAGCAGGGCATGGGTTGTGTTTGAGCCCCCGCCCCCTCCAGCCACTGAGAGGGTCGGACCTGGGATTGGCATACAAGTTAGGATGGAGTGTCTATTGTCCTGAGATGCCCTTACCCCAGTCCAGTCTTAACCCCATGTGTACATATCCTGATGTGTTGCTGTACATACTTTTGTTCCCTTGTTTCAGAGTGGCAAGGATTCTGAAACGCTTTGTCACATGACACGAGCGTATTGATGCCCTTGTGAGCGTAGTGCTTTGCCTGCCTGCTCACCTGTGCGTGTCACCGCAGCGTCCCGTGGCCGGCCCCCCACGGGAACACGTCAAAAGCGTTTCACCGCCGCGGGGTTACCCAGCCCTCGCGTGCCACTCGGGGCCACCACCCCCGAGCAGCGCGGCGCAGCCGCTCGCAGCGCAGCGCAGCGGCTCGCAGCGCCGCCCAGCGACAGCGCCGAGTTCGTCACGGAGCCCGCAGCGCCGTCCAGAGCATCGCCCTGACCGCGCCGGGACCGTGAAGGAGGTGCACAGACCAGGACTCCTGCATCAGCGAGTCCCATCGGCCGACCAGCAAGGCCGCGTCAACCACCTCCACAACCACCGGCTGACCAGCACCAGACGCACTCCCAGCCCAGTGCTGCAGCATCCGCCTCAACAAACACCACCAGGACCAGTTCGTTGAGCGGAACGAGTGCACACCAAGGACCTCAAGACCAACTACGCCCCTCGCTGCCATGGTAAACTGGCAAGAAGCGGGTAGGACGTGGCCGCGGCCCCACCCCCATGCAGCGCACCTACTGCGTGGGTTGGTTTGGGACCAGCACTACCGCTACAGCCACCCCCAGTGCGAAGGCGGCATGCCCGGGAGCTTCGAGCTCCGCACGGACATGGCCCCCGACCGCCTGCAAGCCGTGGAGGACTGGCTGCGGGCGGAAAGGTTTGCCTTCCGCTTCCAGCAGAGGCGCTGGAGGACCTGGACCCGGCCGGACAGGCCCGGCGAAGGGCTGCGCCCCGACGGGATTGAGGAGGACGAGAACTCCAGCGAGTACCCGTCGGGCGCCTCGATCAATGTCTCCATGTGGGACATGATCGAAAAGAACTTCCCGGAACCGGGGAGCGAGCGCAGGCTGCAGGGCAGCAGCAGCGCGTCTCCGGGGAAGGAGAAGCGGTCCGCCGAGGACAGGAAGCGGGACAATAAGTGGCGGGAGTACCAGGAGTCCCTGGCCGCCGAAGCCGCCCAAGGCGCCAAGGGCGGAACCCCAGCCCCCAGTCCCCAACGGGCCAATGGTGGTCATCACCCCAACCACGCCACCCTTGGCGACTTCAGGCCCCAGCAGGCCCCAGCAGCGATGTGGAGTCGGCCCACCGCGGGAGGATGCCGGCCGACCAGGCCAGCTCCAGCAGCAGCGTCGCTCCCGGCCAAAGGGACGTGGCGCGCGCCTGTGAGCACGCCTGTGGGGTGCCCTGCAACCTTCGGGTTGCCCGGCAACGGGCCATGCAGCAGAACGCTGCCGTGGAGGGCGCCGTCGGCATCGCCCATGAGGAGGCCACCGAGTGGGGCAGAGGCATGGACTACCACGCCTCGAAAGTGGCAGCGATCGCGGCCGGTCTCACGGCTGCGGCCGCCCATGAGGCAGTGGCTGCCCGGATCAGGGCAACCGACGAGGAAGCCCGCCGGACGCAGGAGGCCATTGCCTGCAAGGAGGCCGAGGTGAAGGCGCTGGAAGAGGCGCTTGCCCAAGAGAGGGCAAAGAAGGAGGCGGAGGAAAGGGCCCACGCCGAAGCGACGGCTAAGGCCCAGGCGGACGCCGCCAAGAAGGACGCCATCGAGGCCGCGCGACAGAAGGTCGCTGAGGAGAGGGCCAAGACGGAGGCGGAGCTGGCGGCGTTGGAACCGGAGAAGGCGCGGCTGCAGCAGGCCCGGGATGCCGAAGCGGCTCGTGCCCGGGAGGAAGCCGAAGCGCGAGCTGCCGCAGCCACAGCAGCTGCAATGGAGGAGGCAGAGTCCAAACTCCGCCGCGAGACTCCCCCGGGAGGATCACGAGTGGAGACCCTTCGAAAGCTTTTCGAAGGGGACGCCTCCTCCAAGATGACGCTGGACGAGGCCGACACGGGCAGCAGTGGGAGCAGTGGCCCCACTGCCCATCGACGGAGGAAGGGCAAGGGGAAGACCCCCGAGAGGCCGCGGAGGCCAGCGGGTGGACAGCCCCACGACAGTGACCCCTTCTTCACCGCCAGCGACGGGGATGAACGAGGCCGCCGACATCGCCAAGTGGTGGCTTGGACGGGCGGAGGAGGCGGAGACATCCCCATTGGGCCAGGAAGGTGAGGATGAGGATCTCCCTCCTCCCTACCGGAGCTCAGAGTCTTCCGAGACCGAGACGCCCAGGTGGGGCGACATGGACGAGGATGAGGACATGGACTTCGGCATCACGGGGAAGCGCCCATCCTCGGACCCACCGAGGCGACCCGGCGGAGACCCGCCGGGACCCCCTGGCGGAGGACCATCAGGACCCCCTGGAGGACGCCCATCAAGTGGACCCCCTGGAGGCGGACCGACGGGCGGGGGAGGACCCCCTGGACCGGGCGGACCCGGCAGAGGCCCTCCTGGAGGACCCCCTGGGCACCCCGACGACCCACCAGGGAACGGCGACCCGGATACCACCTGGCGGTGGATTGTCTACCTCCGCAGGAGGGTCCAGTTCCTCGAGCGCGAGGTAGACACGGGTAAGGGCGAGATGACTCGCATCGCCGGGGTCGCCGCGCGCGCGCAGAGAGAGCTGGACATCGCCAGGGTCGAGACCAGGTCGCTGAACACGGTCATCAGCGGCCTGCAGCAGAGGCTGGACGCGCTGGAAGCCCGTGGGAGCGTCGGCAGCGACCACCCACCCCTGGAGTCTGGCTCGTCAGACGACAGCTGGGGACCCAGACCAGGTCCAGGCAGACCCCATGCCCCCGGCGGAGCCTCCAGGAGTCGCCCCAGCGCCAGTGCCCCCTCTCTCACCGCCCCCTCTCACCACAGCGCGGGCCGCCGCAACGAGCGAGTGCCGCCCGGCAGTGGCAGTGAGGATTGGCGTGATGAGTGGCTCAGCGCGGAGTACCGCAACCGCCGTGCTCCACCGCGGACGCCTGTACGCCTCCGACGCCCCGCACCAGCCCCGGAGCCAATCCCAATGGCTGGTGGACGTTATGGTGGACTCAGGGATGAGGTCCTCAGAGGAGACGTGGAGTGGGATGTCGGCGAAGGTGAGGACCTGGACCTGGACCTGGAGGAGTTCGACATCAGCCCGCTGCGTGGTGTACGACGGGAGGCCGCTGAACGCAGCCGCCGGCGCCGTGATGAGGAGGCATACATGGAAGTAGTACGGCGTGAACATCTGGGTTCAGCGTACATGGAGGAACCGCGGCGTAGCCACAGGGATTCCATGGAGGAGATGGACGTGGCGGCCGTGGGAGTCCGTGGGAGAGGCCGATGGGAACCTCGGTCGACCTCGCGGCCGGCGTTCATGGTCTCTAAGGCCGCGGATGCCGCCGTGTGGGAAGACTTGAAGGACATCAAGCCCCCCATGTACGAAGGCAACCCCCTCAACCTCGACCGCTTCTTGGAGAAGCTGGACGATTGGGGGGTAACCGTTACTGAGGACATGCATCCCGCTGATGCAGAGAAGTATGTCTTCAGACGGTTTAGGTACCGCCTGCCGGAAGTGCTCGGAGAGCTATACTTCGTGGCGACCAAGGAGGGGAGAATCAAGACCCTCAAGGAAGCCAAGAAGTGGCTCAACGAGCAGGAGCGGGTGGACGCTCCGCAGGTGGCTGCCAAGCGGTGGAAGTCCATCAAGCTTCAGCATGATGGACGGGAGATTCGCCTACGGGACTGGCGAGACTTCCGAGGGCATTACACCCTCGTCCGCCGCAACGTGGAGGATTGGAACGAGGGTGACGAGCAGGCTCGCCTGCTCTCCATGCTGCCGGAAGCATGGATCAAGAGGGTCACCAAGGAGGAATCCAAGCGGGCCAAGTCCAACCACACGGTCAAGATGATGCTCCCCAAAGAGTATCATACGAACGTGGTGGCTTGGACGAGGAAGAACGTGGCCTGGGATGTCAAACGGCACTCCCTGCGGAACGCTCTCCTCATCACCGTCTCGGGCGATCGCGAGAAGACCGCGATGTGGCGCCTTGACGAGTGCGAGTTGAGCGGCCAGCCCATCCGTCTGCAGGCCATCCCGGCGCGGATGAGCTGCGACGAGATCCTGGAGTGGGTTGGCGAGGAAGTACCCAAGGAGTGCCGAAACCTCCACCACACCCGCGGGTTGAGGCCCGGCACCCGCGACTTCAACTACGTTGGCGAGGGACCTGGCGGGGAAGATGCCATGGACCCAGCGGGAGCTGGCGGCGATGAGACTCTCGTCGACGATGACGACGACGATGAGCCCGCCGAAGTGGCCGTTTGTGCCTTCGTGGCCAAAAGCCTGAGCGCTGGGAGCAAACAGAAAAGTTTATAGTGTTTTCAGCACTGTGTTTTTGCTTCTCCTGCTGCTTGTTGTTGCTGTAGGGTGTCCTGCTGCTTGTTTTGGATGATGAAAAGCTTTTGTTTGTTGAAATACAGTAAAGCCAACTCAATCCAGGATAGCCCAAGCCAATAGTATGCAAGGAGAAGGTAATTCAGGATCAAAGCATGAAGGGCTGCAGTGTAAACAGTGAAGATGATTGGATATTCACAGAAACTACAGCTCAGGTCACAAATGAATGCATATTCACAAAGATAGCTGAAATGTTTTAGGAAAAGAGTTAGAAAACTGCCTCAGGATCACTCTCTCTCCATAGTGCCATCTTAGGAGATGTGCACTCCTTGTTTTGGGTCCCATATGTGCTGAGGTGGCATGGTATGTGGCGATGAGGTCACTGCCATGTCACATGGGATCTTCCTACTTAGCTAGGCTGACCAGGAATTGAACCCAGGACCTCTCAAAAAGAGGTGCCTAGCCCCCTAGGGTGTATACCACTAGGGCAGATAAGTATTCATGGAAAAACATAGATAAATTCATAGGCTCTACCTTAGGTATGTCAGTGCTCAGTCAACTCAGGAGAAGATGTTTTACTTCACCTTGAAAGGGGATTGAGGGGTCCACTCCATATCCTGATTGGGTGTTTGGTTCCATAGGTCAAAATGTGTTATCACCAGTTTTGGTTGGACCAATACTAAGATTAAAATGCATGGATGCTCAGTGCATCTCTAATACAACTAGAGTATGCCTCAAAGCAATGGAAAAGCACTTTTTCTTACTCCCCCCTTGTGCTGTGGTGGCCACCACTGTCGCATTTTAGGAAAAAGGGAATTTTTCTTGGCCTTTCCTTGGTTTCCACATCTACTTTAAAATACCTACAGTCTCCCTCACACTGAAAAATGAGCGCTCACCATGGCTGGCGCTCTCCTGCTGCTTTGTTTGTAACATATCCTACAGAAGACTCAGCGCTCATGGCGCTGCCCGGGCTCCTGTGGCTTGGTTGGGTTAGTATGGGAGCATGCCAAACATGTGCATATGCATCCCTCCCTCCAAGACGCAGCGTCGGCACAACCCAAACGCAAGACACAATATACACACTCGCATGGGTTCTCGTAAACCTGCTGGCGACCTGTGACCTGTCTTAGGGCGAAGGGAGTCGAAAGAAAATTAAATTTGCCCCTTGGTGGGGTCTTGGTTCTGCTCAGTCTCTCCAGGCACCTGCGTCTCGGCCCGAACACGGCCTACTCAGCGAGGCTGCGCGTGGGTATCTGCAGAGGCAGGAATGGGAGAATTATGGACGAATCCACGCAAAAACGAAGCAACGACACCAAAATCCGTCAAATGACGGCGTAGAATTTTTCTGAAACGACACACCTGAGCAGAATCCAATTGTGCATCTTCAGCACATTTTTATAGAAATTATAGTCATCTCTGAATTTTTTAAATCCAGAAATTCATACGCATAAAATGGCGGCGCGCAGGAGCGGCTCCTAGCGAAGCGCCGGAAAATGGAGAAATAATGGAATTATAAACGTATGTCTCACGTAGTCTTGAAAATGACGAGACACACATTAATAAATAAACATACAGATTCCACCCACACTAATAGAAGCTTCAAAAATTCAAGAATTCGAAAATCAATTGAAAAGACTTCAATGAATCAGGTATAAACTACAGGTATGCTTGTCTCGCATGCCGCATACACATTGCTCGTCTCGTGTCTCCGTGAACGAGCCGTGTTGCAGCGCTAACAACGATAACCACGATAGGACGCGGTAGAGGGATTGATTAGAAAGATTGCAGATGATTAGCGGTCAGATCAGGGTGATTAGTCATACACACAAGTGCATAGCAACGTTCTTCGCGTGCGCCCCTTTTGTTCTCTCACCTTGCTTCACTTCCCAGCGGTAGGTAAGGTAGGTACGCCCAGGCGGGGCCACCCCCTGGTGGAGTCAAGATTTACGTGCAGATGGGCAGGTTTACCCACGTGGGAAGTGCATACTTGTGCATGCACACACGCATTAAAGGGTAGGCCACGCGAAGTGCGCACGGTAAACCTTGTTTAGGCTACCCAGGGGCTCCTCGGTTCGTTCTTTAAGAGAACCTGAGGAGTCCCTTAACGCTTGCTTGCTTGACAAGGGTAGCTGCTTCTGCAGCGTGTTTGCGGACAGTGTATTATAGGTCACGCTGAGAAGGGTATAATACCTGGAGCGTGGCTTGGTTCCTCCGCCGCAAACGCCCTTTCATTCGCCTTTGTTTTACAGGTGGGCAGGTAGGGTGATTGGTGCAGCAGCATTTTTTTTATGCCCTGCTAAACAAGGGCGCAGATCACACAAACAAGTAACTCCGCTCCGCCTGTGGCAGAGCAGGGAGTCCGACTTCATCGACATCTGCGCCTTGCACGCGAGAGCACTTCTTCCCTCCAAGCCCTAACAGGGGAAACGCGTTGTGGCGTTCCCTGTCAGGCCACAGTTGCTTAGTAGCGCTGTGTTCTCTTGCAATTTCACAGGAGGGTCGCTAGGACCCAAGAGACCTTCATCTTCGCAACGCCAAGTAGAGTGTGCGTGTAGGAGTGGTAGTCCTGAGTGGGGGCTAGAGCCAGTTGCCCAGTGCTCGCCCACCAGGATGGTGCCACTGTAGGGTGTGTAGGACCTGTAGGGGGTGTGTCACTGTCCCACCCTTTTCCTGCAATTTTAGCGGGGTTGGCTGGCTGTGGCAGTGGTTAGGTCAGTGTTTTGGCCACATAGCAAACAGGCGTTTTGCATGCCTTCATAGCTTTTGGCCACCCCTCCCTGTAGTAGACAGATAGGTAGGGAAAACAATACCTGGATTAGCACGCTGGGTATTCCCCCAAGGTTTTGCGCCAGCACAGAAATTGGGCGCATAGGGGAGGGGAGACCCGGGGCGTACCCCGTGGCATCAATAAGCCAACCCTCCAGGTTCAGCAAGGGCGCAGACTTGGGTATAATTAGGACACCACTTCTGCGGCTTGCTCTCAGGACCTTAGGACTAGCACACTCACACATACGCTTTGGCAGGTAAGGGTAAGGTTCAGTCCCTAGCTTTAGTCTTGGAGGCAAGCGTCTCAGCGAGCCTCAGCAACTCACCAAGGTTGTTCTGGGACAAGTAGTCAACCAGAACTGAGTTTAGGCGTCCCTCCGGTAGAACAAATGCAGAGAAGGGCTCCCAGGTGGCCTCTTCGACTCCAAACCCTTCCCAGAGGGTGGAGAAGCGCCAACCCTGGCGATAGCGGTGGCGTAGGACAGATTTCACCAGGTAGAAGCCCTCCTTAGCCATCTCCTCGGCGTTCATGTCGGGGAGTTCACCTTCAACTTTCATAGGGCTGGCAGCCCCTTGTAGGTCCAGAGCGGCGATTTCCTCGTCGTCCAGCTCCCACTCCTCCCCACAGAGGTCTTCAGGGTCATGGTAGCGCTCCAGGTGTTGGGCAGCGCACACCAGGGTCCCCCCTAGTCGGGGAGAACACCGCACAGTGATACGGTGACCGTCCACAGATAGGATCTTGTACGGCCCGAAGTATGGGTCATCGCTGGTAGAGCGTGGCCAGGCAGGTAGTCGACTGTGGTGCACCAGCACCCAGTCCCCCTCTTGGTAGGTGGCCGGTACACGGTGCTTGTTCTTCTTGTTCCACTGACGCTCCCTCACTCTCTGGAGCATAGCCTTGGCCTTGTCCACCTTCGCTTGTTGCTCTTGGACCCATTCACCCACAGAAGAATGGGTGTCCTCTGGATAGGGGGCATGTAGGAACCATGCCGGGCGCCCCATGAATAGCTCATGTGGCGAGTAGCCAGTAGTTGAACTCTCTTGGGAGTTCATCATCAAGGATATGACGGGGAGTAGTCTCACCCAGTCTCTGGTGCGTTCAGGTTTGCACCATATCCTGACGTTCTCCTTCAGGACACCAATCTGGCGCTCACATAGGGGGTTGCTCGTGTGAGAGTAGGGAATCCCCGTAGACACCTGGACATTGAGGGATCTCAGGACCCTCTTGTACCAGCCAGTGTCTGAGCGTACTCGTACGTCCTCATCGGAGTTGATCTCCTTGGGCGCCCCATAGACACAAAACCACTCCTCCAGGAGTATCTTGATAGTCTCCTCTCCGGTAATGTGCTTGGTACATGGAAACACCCTGGTAAACCTGGTCAACCCACAGGTTACCACGAGGGCGAAGTCATAGCCCCCGAACTTCGGCATCTCCGTGTAGTCCACGTATAGAACACTGTTAGCACAGTGAGGGATGGGAAGGGTCGAGTAGAGACCTCTGACCCTGATATCCCCTGGTTTACAGGACCTGCACGGGCACTTGTCCACGATAGGCTGGAGTGTCTTCCGCAGTTGGTCGTCAGTCCACGTAGTGTGGAACATCTGCTTGAACAGCCTCAGGGTACCGTCAGCACCCACATGACCACTGGACTCATGGGTCCACTTCAGCAGCGCTGGGACTCGGTCACTAGGCACCAGGATGCGGTCCTCGTGCCAGAGGTAGCTCTCGTCCCGCTTCCACTGGTCTTGGTTGACCAGGAGGGGTTCAAGGCGTTTCTCCAGGCGCCGGTAGATATCCCCAAACTCCTGTAGGTACTCCGATTGTTGGAGTCGATCCAGGGGGCGTATCATGGTCATGTTCAGGTCCAGGTGTACGTCCATACGGCTGAACGCCTCCTTAGCCAGCGCTTCAGACCGGGCAGCAATCAGAACGTCGAAGTTGTTGCGGCTGATGTAATCGGCGCACTCGTTCTTCACTCCCTGGATATGGTGTACCGTCAGCCGTAGTTGACTGAGGTAGGTCCACCAGCGACGTAGCTTGGCCTTCTCAGGCCGGGGACCCTTCTGAAAACTGCGGACCGGTTCTTGGTCGCATAGCCAGACCACAGGGTTACTCCCCAACAGTCGTGCTTGAGAGGATAGCACCAGCATACCCGCGAGCAATTCCTGCTCATAGGTGGAGTAGTTCCCCCTGGCCTGGTTCCACTTCCAGTTCCAGTGGCCCAGAGGTACTAGGACCCACTTGTCATCAGGGTAGCTGTGCTTGAGAGTTCCATCTCGGTTGAGACCTTCCGTCCCCCATTGGGAAATGGCCGAGTCGAACTCCTCCTTCTCTAGTGCTTGCCATTGGAACAACGTTCCACCACCGCCCACATTGCTGGCGTCGGTCACCAGGATAATCTCCCCTTGTGCTCTAGGCACGCCCAAGCACTTAGCGTTGGCTACCTTGTCTTTGAGCTCGTCAAACGCTTGTTGCTCTTGTGGGCCCCAGCGCCAAGTAGTACTCTTCTTGATCAAGTCCGTCAGTACGGCGCTGGTATAGGTGAAATTCTTGATGTGGCGGCGATAGAAGTTGCACGCCCCCATGAAACTGCATACATCATGAAGTACTTTCCTGGGGTCTTCGTGTCGTACCTTGGCATCCATCAGGGGTTTGGCCTTAGAGGCCGCTGGGGTCCACCACCCATAGCCAACGTCAAACCCCAAGTACTGCATGGTCTCCTGCATGAACTCACACTTCTCCAGCTTGAGTCGTGTGTGGTTCTCCTGGCAGACCGCAAAGAACTCACCCAAGAGGATTAGGTGATCCTCCTGGGTATTGGTCCCAAGGCATACATCGTCGATGTGAGCCTCCATCTGGGCACCACGGGATATGAGCTCCTGCACCTTAGGTCTCCTTCGTAGGATGGACAAGATCTTGTTCATCAGCTCTTGGAACAGAGCGGGTGCGTTAGCCACGCCGAATGGCATGACCTTCCACTTGAATACCCTCCCCTGAGGGGTGATGAAGGCCAGTAGTTCCTGCGCGTTGGGCGTCAGGTCCACTTGCCAGAATCCACTTCGCTTGTCCATCTTGGTCTTGTAGCGACAGGAGGCTATCTTCTCCAGGGTAGACTCCATATTGGGAATAGACCCTGAGTGGTTCAGCGTCTTCTTGTTCAGCTCTCCATAGTCCACTACCAGCCGTTTGGCTGTAGACCCAGGTTTAGCCACCAGGAAACAGGGGCTGCAGTGTAGGGGGTAGTCCCCATCCTTGTACTCCAGGACTAGGCCAGCGTCGATACATTCTTGTATCTGTCGCTCAATCTCGTCGGCCTGCTCTTTAGGAGCTGGATAGGGTCTCCTCCGGATCTTGTGACCCACGAACTCGGGTTTCAGCTTGAGGTCCATCTGTACCAGCTTGTCGCGTGAGGCTGGAGGGGGTAGTTCTCCGAACACCTCCAGATAGGTCCTTATCAGCTTTTGTACCCGCGGGTCCAGTACCTTGATCTTGTCCTCCATGTCCTCGTCGGAGTGTAAGTTGCTTGCCCCTTGAATAGACGTCGGGAGGTGGTCCTCCACCAACTCTTCGCCCGCGGTAGCATCCTTCAGCCCTTGGTAGGCATACAGAAGGTCTTGCTCAACCATCTCCGGTGGACGATGGCAACATAGGCACGCTTTAGGGGGTTCACATACACATTCCTCCGAGAGGTCGTCCTCCTCTGGGGTCCTCACATGGGCACCCCATACGCTCTTCATGAGCTTGAGATCTACCTCCCTTTGCCAGGTGGTGATCTTCTGTTCGAGGTCCTCCTTCAGTTGGGATAGGTCTCCCATACGTCCTTGCCTCAGTGGCCATGAGCTGCGGGTAGGCTTCGCGTAGCATAGCTTTTTCGCCACCAACTTCCTCTTGGAATCCACATACTCCCTGAGCCTGGATCGAGGGTCCAGCTCTTCATCCACGGGGTCTTCCACCCTCATGGAGAGTAGGGGTTTTAGTGGGGCGACGTACTCGGCGTTCTCCACTTCCTCCACCGCGGTCTGCACGAAGAAGGCGTCGTGCTCAGTTTCGTCGTCTGAGTGGATAGAGCTAGGTAGCTCAGATAGTCCACACTCAGAGACTCCATCAGGAACAGGTACATGACAGGGAGAGTTGGGGGCGTTGGTGTCAGTCACGACGTACTCATCTCCTCCGGGTGTAGTCTCAACAGCATCTTGAGGTCGTAGGCGATCCTTCAAGTCACCCAAGGTGAGTCCATCGCTTTCTCGTTGTATAGCCTGGACCAGAGTAGGGTCCAGGTCTTCCCAGGGGATGGTGGTAAGACTTCCGTCCACCACGCTGAGCATACTCCCCCATCCGGGCTTCCCAATGGGCGTCTTGCGTCTCAGAGGCACGTAGATGGCCTCATCGGGTAATCGCACCGAGCTGATAGTCAGCTTGTCAAGGAGGGTTCGCCAGTACTCGTTGCCCCCATGGGCTCCCCAATCGGGGGAACACAGGACCATACGGGAACGTTCCAAGGCCACCTTGGTCAGCACCTTCCCCAGTTCACTGAATCTGGGGTTCCCGTAGGCCATCCCGAAAGAGGGCCAGTAAAATTTGTAGCTGCAGTTCTTCCCCTTGCTGCAGTATAGGTCCAGTACATGCTGCTTGTCGCTGGCGAACAGCTCCACACTTAGGTCTTCTCGAGAGTAACCCAACTCCTTCAGACCTTGGTCCAGGACTTCCCCCAATAGTTGATAGTCCTCAGTTTTGGAGGCCGCCATCATGTTCGAGGGCTCCTCCTTCGATAGTCTCAGGTAACTCGAGGTATGTTCCGACTGCTCCAGTGGCACAGACTCTCTGCCACTGCCGTGGTCCACGTACAGGAGGTAGGGCGCTTGCAGCGTCAGGGATTGTATCTGGGAGTGCTGCACGAAGAAGTCAGTACCCAGTACAAAGTCGAAGGCCTCAGTGTCCATCACATAGAACCGATGGGCGATAGTTCGAGAGCCCATAGGTACCTCCACTTCACAGTCCCCGCAGCTGTCCACCACATGTCCATCCCCCATGCGTATAGCGGCGGTGGTCATGGTGTTCTTCAGGCTCCCACAAGGTAAAATTTTCTTGGCCACTATAGATATTGTGGCGCCAGTATCCAGTACCCCCAGGAATTCACGTCCCCCTAGTCGGATACGTACCCAAAACACCAGGTCTTGGGTGCCACCAGAGCGTCCCCGTCAGAATTCCGCGGGACAGGTCACCTCGAACCCCTTGTTCCGCAATTTGCGGGCCATCCTCATAAAACCGCTTCTCCTCTTGGCGTTGCCGTAATCACCACCTTCATGCTCACGCTTGGCTCCTTGTTCTTGCTGGGCCTGCGTCTGTGAGCGTGTGGTAGGACCAGTCTGCCCTCCAGAGGGCTCGGAGTTCCCCCCTGGATTAGGGTTGGGGTTGCCTCCGTTCTTGTCCTTGTTCTTGTTGTCGTGCTGGCGGTTAGCACCTCCTCCTCGTCCACCTTGACCCTTGTCTTGACCACCTTGACCACGTCCTTTTGACTTGCCCTTCCCGGAGTCGTTGCCTTTGGCCTTGCCTCCACCTTTGCCTGAGCTTTTGCCAGGATCTTCCCCCTTAAGCTTCGCCGATAGGCGTTGCTTATGGTAGCACTCGTCCTCGTAGTGCTTCCGCTTACCGCAGAATGCACACGTGATGGTGCAGCGGTAATGATCCGGCAGCTTCACTTTGGCGCCGGTGATCTTCTCCTGCTGCTTCCCCTGGACGACGAAGCAGTCTCGCTGCTCGCAGTCAGAGGCGTGCTGCAGGTGGCCCTGCTCGTCTCTGGCATCACACCAGAATAGCTCCTTCACGTTCTCCATTAGGCGGGCGTGGGCGTGTTTGGGGGTAGTCCCCTGCCCAGGTCGGGACCCTTGGTACCCTTTGCCTCCAGAACCTCCACCAGGACGGTAGTTGTTCAGGTGCTGGTCGCTCTCCTTCTCCAGCGCCATCTCCAGGAGCAGCACGCATAGATCCTCGTAGCGGAGGGATCTAGCCTTGCGCTCAGCCGTCAGACGGCACTCGTCCCATAGCTCTCGGGGGAGCTTGGCGCACAACCAGAACAGCAGGTCGTCGCTGCTGTAGGAACCAGGCGTCAGTCGTCCAGCCCAGTGATTCAAGTCCGCCAACAGCTCGGAGACCCTGCCAGGTTTGGGGTTGTTGGGCAACACGGGCAGGTTCTGGATCTCGGCCCTGATGGAGAGGTCGGTCTCATAGGTTGGGTACTGCCTCTCCAGGGCAACCAACACGTCGGCAAAGGTGGCGGAGTTAGTGACGATCTGCCTGACCTGCTTCTCCAGGTACTTGGTCTTGCAGCACTGCAGGAGCAGGTCGCTCTTCACTCGCCCACTCGCGTGGGTTTGGCCGGTCAGTCGTAGGAACCGGCCAAAGTTCTCAGCGAACTCGCTGAGGTCCTTGCCTGTGAACTCAGGCAGGTTCACCACTATCTTGGAGGTGGCAATAGCCTTCGCCTCCTGAGCTCGGCGTCCTTCAGGGCGTCGGGTCTTCTTCTTCTTCTTCTTCTTCTTCTTACCCTTGGGGTCCTCGGGGTCCTCAGGGTCTTCGTCATCCGATGGCGAAGAAGAAGTCATCGACGGCGGCCCATCATCGGAGGGGTCTCCGCCTAGATCACTGGAGCCATAAGGCTCCACGTCCACCATAGCCCTTAGGGCTGTCAGCCCGGGCTGGTCCAGCTCGGCCCTCGTCGAGTTCGTCACGTGGCTGTAGGGCGGCTGGGCTGTCCTCGGGACGAATGGACTTCTTGGTACTGCTGCAGGAGTCGGCATCGGTCGGCTCCTCAGGCTCCCCAGGGTATTTGTCAACCCTGCCGCCAGGTGGTTAGCCTGTACTCGGTGGGGTGACATTCCCACCGTCGTAGGTGACGCATGGGACGGGATCATCAGGGGCTGCAGTTTCTCCCTGATCTCTTGCGTGAGGTCGCTCACGATTTGCGAAGTGGCTCCTCGGAGCACCTCATTGATCTCCGACCGCGTCAGGGACCTGTTGGAGGATCTTCCCGATCCTCTACTCCTGCCTCCCAGAGACTCTGGTCCTTTCCTCAACCCACTCAAGGGTGCATACCCAGGTGCATACCCAGGAGCATACCCAGGAACTTCCATGTAGGTTCCAGTGGCGTGGAGTGGATGGGGATGGTCAGCCGCATACCATCGCGGCGCAGAGCTGGAAGCCACCGGCTCACTGGCAGTAGTTGCCTCAAGGAGCGCAGTGGTAGGTGGGCCCATGCCATAGGCGGGGTAGTGAGGCATGCCAGTAAAGCCTGTGCCCTCTGCCATAGGCGGGTTGGTTGTGGAGGTGGATGTTGCGGCGGCTGGGAGTGTGGTGGTTATGGGAGAGGGTGATGCTTGGAGGCCAGAAGCGCTTGGTGCGCCTTCGAAGGTAGGGACATCCGTCGGGTCTTGCCCTTGCTCCTCTCCTTCGTCTGCTCCTTCTCCAGCATCCTTCTCGCTCTCGTTCTCTCTCTTCCTCTTCACAGGCTGAGGCTGAGAGACCACTTCCTCGACCGTCAGGGCCCCGAAGGCCGTCTGGAGGCCATCCAGGGAGTCCTCCGCCGTATCCACTGGCCCATGTAAGGGCTCCACCGAAGGTACAGTGCCAGGCGCCGGCCTTGCCGGTGCCTCAGGCGCTGGCGCTGTCTGCACGTCGGCGTCCACTCTTCCTGGGTCCATCTTAATCCGCCCTTCTGCTTATGTTTGCCTGCTCGGAGCACTGGTTGTACGGCGCGGGGTCGCTGCCGGTGCACAGAGACAGGCTGCCTCTGCTACCAGAAAAGTTTATAGTGTTTTCAGCACTGTCTTTTTGCTTCTCCTGCTGCTTGTTGTTGCTATAGGGTGTCCTGCTGCTTGTTTTGGATGATGAAAAGCTTTTGTTTGTTGAAATACAGTAAAGCCAACTCAATCCAGGATAGCCCAAGCCAATAGTATGCAAGGAGAAGGTAATTCAGGATCAAAGCATGAAGAGCTGCAGTGTAAACAGTGAAGATGATTGGATATTCACAGAAACTACAGCTCAGGTCACAAATGAATGCATATTCACAAAGATAGCTGAAATGTTTTAGGAAAAGAGTTAGAAAACTGCCTCAGGATCACTCTCTCTCCATAGTGCCATCTTAGGAGATGTGCACTCTTTGTTTTGGGTCCCATATGTGCTGAGGTGGCATGGTATGTGGCGATGAGGTCACTGCCATGTCACATGGGATCTTCCTACTTAGCTAGGCTGACCAGGAATTGAACCCAGGACCTCTCAAAAAGAGGTGCCTAGCCCCCTAGGGTGTATACCACTAGGGCAGATAAGTATTCATGGAAAAACATAGATAAATTCATAGGCTCTACCTTAGGTATGTCAGTGCTCAGTCAACTCAGGAAAAGATGTTTTACTTCACATTGAAAGGGGATTGAGGGGTCCACTCCATATCCTGATTGGGTGTTTGGTTCCATAGGTCAAAATGTGTTATCACCAGTTTTGGTTGGACCAATACTAAGATTAAAATGCATGGATGCTCAGTGCATCTCTAATACAACTGGAGTATGCCTCAAAGCAATGAAAAAGCACTTTTTCTTACTCAACTACCGGGAAACTGGAAGCCCCTGCAGCAGGGTTGGAGGAAGCAGGAGAAGAGGGACCCTCGCCGCATTGGCGACCCTCCGCTGTCCTTTGGGGAGTTCATACGAGCTCACCCGCGGGGCTGTTTCGTGTGTTATGAGAGGAAGAAAGGCTTCAACCATGACCACCGAACATGCCCCACCCACAAGGCCGACACGGAGGCTTACAAGAAGGCGCACGGGTCGAAGAAGCGTGCGCCCGCGGGTATCCGGGAAGCCAAAGTGGAGGTCGACAAGGACGAGCTGGCCAAGCTGATGTCGTCCGTGGGGACCGAATTGGCCAAGGAGATCCAGGAGATCGAGCGGAACTGGTTCCCCAGGTCGGACAACAAGAACAAGGAGAACAACCAGAATGACCAGAACAAGGACAAGGACAAGAAGGGTAAGAAAGGGGGAAAGAAGAAGGGCGTCAACGAGGTTGATGCGGAGGAGAATACCCCTTCTTCCACAACCGACGCCCCCTAGCGGAGCCCCTGCAGCCAAGGGCCCCAGCTAGGGCGGTCGCAGGATGGTGACGTGGGAAGCGCCGAACCATCCCAGTCGGGAGTCGATAAGCACAAAGGGAATGCCGCGGGCGGAAGGCCCGGTCCGGCACCCAGTCGCGGAGGCGGGGTGAGGGCAAGTGAAGGCACGAACCCTTGCACCCGTCCGTCCTTCGCGACCAAGAATGTGTTTGATGTACTTCAAGATCTATCCGAGAGTATCGGAGGATCACCCGGACCGCAGCTGGATGCTGCAGATGGGCAGCCTGAGCCCATTGTCCACGACCTGCACCAGTCGCTTGTTGAGCTTCTGGAACGGCCGGAGATCCTGAGTTTGCACGCCGTGCGCCGTGTCGGTCGCGAGCGGCAGTTGCATCTTAAGGTCCGTGCCTTATGCGGGGAAGTGGAAAAGGTCTTCGACGTGTTGGTCGACACGGGAGCTCAAGTCAGCTTGGTCAAGGCTGGCCTACTTCCGCCAGAGTGTCTGACCGACAGTCGGAAACCTGTCAGGCTGAAGGTGGCGAACGGCCAGTACATGGTGGGAGGCACTAAGGAAGCGGCCATCGGGCTGCAGTTCGTGAACCATCGTGAGCTGAGCCGCCCAGACCTCGGCGAGGAAATCCTCCTGCATGGTCGCTTCTACGAGGCCGAGATGGACTGGGACATGATCGTTGGGTACGACTTCATGATGGAGACGGACTCCGGCGTCCTCCCGGCCCAGGCCTCCATGACCCTGTACCAGGACGACCAGCTCTCGTGGCTTTCGTCACCTGAGCACCATGTGGAATGCCAATGGATCCACCCGGAACGCAATCAGCTCGAAGTGGCCGCGCTGGACACTGAGCCAACTGGTCCTGCAAACCAGGAGTACGGCGTAATGCCGGAAGTGGCGAGCCGAGTTGTCGCGGACTTGGGAGCTTCGGATCAGGCCCTGGATGCGTTCTCTTCAGGAACCTCCGCCCATCTTCGGGTTTGTGAGAAGTATTGGAGCGCCCAGGACTCCGCGTGGAAGAAGCACTGGGGTCCGCATCAGGGACTGATGTGGATCCATTGCCCCTGTTGGGACATTCCAAGAGCGATAGCGAAGATTCGCAAGGACCGCTCCAAGGCAGTGCTGGTTGTTCCTATGTAATGCACCGAGGAGAAAAGTACCCGACATTGGGTAGCCTCATTGACCAACATGACCTTAAACAAGGTCGTCCTACCGGCTGGAGAGAGTGTCTATCAGGACGCTAAGGGACAGCCCATGCCACCCCAGAGATGGCCAACGGAATTCCACTATGTGGATGGGGGCCTTGATGAGGCCGACACCACGGACTTCGTGTGTGTCAACCGCATCGTAGCGGAGCCTTGGAGGCAATGCTTTGCGGTTCCCCCTGTTGACATCGGAGAATCGGAAGACCCCCTCACTGAAGAGGAGTTGGATCTGGTTCAGGGGTATATGGATCAGCCCTTTCACGACTGGGGAAACCAGCGTGAGGGCAAAGGCCAGGACAAAGCCTGGTGGGAAGTGGACTCGATCGTCTCTGGTTCCTACGATGGAGATACCTTCGTAAGAAGGGTACTGGGCCACCTGTCCAGCCAGGACGAGCCAATCGGGGGTAACCCACCCGCCTACGGCGATCTATTCCGAGGCAAGACCAGAGATGGCCCTTTGGGCCACCTGGGAAGACCGCCTGAGCTGAAGACGAGCGGAGTAGCTACCCCTCAAGTAAGCTCCGTGGTTCAAGTGCCCGGAAAAGCCAAGGCGGAGTCCGACGATTGCCCCAAGATTCAGGCATTGAGGGCCAGGCTGAAACAGAAGTATGGGGATACCTTCTTCAGCGGAAAGCCTGTGTTTCCCCCACCGGTGCGTGGACCGTATGGCGAGGCCAAGATACGACTGAAGCAGGACCCCCGTGTGTATCGGCACCGGGAGTTTGCCCTGAGGGGCGAGAGGAAAGAGGCCATGGAGAGGATCCTCCGTGACTTCATCCAGAGAGGCTGGCTCGAGCCGTGCCACTCCGAATGGGCCTCTCCGTGCTTCGTCGTCCCCAAGAAGGTTGCCGGTGAGTGGCGGCTCGTGGTCGACTACCGCGGCCTGAACGCCCAAACGCAGCACGACAGCTATATGCTGCCCCTCATTGAGGACATGCTGCAAAAGCAACACCGGCGGAGGATCTTCACGGTGATTGACCTGAAACATGGTTATCATCAGATGCCTCTCGCCGAGGAGTCCCGTGCCTGCACAGCCTTGAGCACCCCACTTGGAACTCTCCAGTGGAAGGTGATGCCCATGGGCGTTACCAACGGCAATGCGGCTTTTCAGCGGATGCTGGAGAACCTGCTTGAGCCGGTGCGTGACTGTGCGGACCCCTTCGTGGACGACGTGATCATCGCGTCCGGGGACCCCAGTATGAGCTACGAGGAGCTCCTGGAGGCACATGAGAGGGACGTCACTCGAGTGCTGGACCTTCTGGTTCGGCACAAACTCACGGGCAGCAGTGACAAGGCCACCATTGCGGTAAGCGAGGTGGTCTTTGCTGGCCACGTAGTTGGGAACGGGCAGCGAAAGCCCATACCTGGCAAGGTGGCTGCGATTAAGCACTGGGAAAAGCCCAAGACGGTCTCTGAGCTACGGGCGTATCTGGGGTTCTGCAATTACTACTCGGGGTATATCAAAATGTATGCCGAGTATGCAGCCCCCATGACGACCATGCTCAAGGGCAACTGAGAGGAGACCAAGAAGGGGTCCAAGAAGGATCTGGTCTGGGATGCTGATTCCGACCGTGCCTTTGAGGGGATGAAGCAGGCGCTGCTATCCGCAGTGGGTCTGCACCTCGTGGATCCCGACCGAGGGTTCGTCCTACGCACCGACGCTTCCGACTACGCCGTTGGCGCTGTGTTGGAGCAAGTGCTTGACGATGGGAGGCACGTGCCCGTGGCCTTCTGGAGCCGAGTCCTGGCGGAAGGCCAGAGACGGACGTGGACGCCCCGTGAAAAGGAGGCGTACACCATCGTCATGGCTCTCAGGAAATCGGCTGGGTACATAGCCCTCCATCCCGTCACCGTCTGCACCGACCATCAGAGTCTGCAGTCGTGGCACAAGGAGCACGTGGACACCCCCTCAGGTCCCGCCTCCCGACGGGCAAGATGGCATGAGACCTTGGCCAAGTTCGACCTCACGGTTGTGTATATTCCTGGAAAGGATAACACCGTGGCGGACTGTCTCAGTAGGTGGGCCTATCCGGCCAGCAAGGGCATGACGGATATCTCTGCCCATGGCGATGAGGCTGAGACCGCTGAAGCCAAGAAGATCATTGAAATGGAGCGCCTGATGGAGGAGGAGGGTGTTAAATGCTTCGTCGTCATGGCTGCGAATGCCCCCCTCGGAACGAGGATGGGCAGAGCGGTCAGAGTACTCGCCCCTGATGGAGCTGAGTCCGACAAGCACCTCTTCCCGGAGTTTTGCCTCCAGGACGACTGGACCGACAACTACGCCAAGTCTGAGGCCTTTGCGGCCGAGTATAGGGCTGTGACCGACCCTGATGACGGGCAGAAGTGGCCAAAGGGGCTGACTGAGGAAGATGGCAAGCTCTACCGGAATGGTAAGCTGCTAGTACCAGAGTCCCGGGTGCTCGAGCTGTGTGAAGCTTGGCACCACCACATGCTGCACCCAGGGGTCAAGAAGCAAGCTCTTGACATGCAGCGTCGGTTCGAGATCGACCATATCGTTCTCTACACCGCCATCAAGAAGGTCAGGAAGGGTTGCTCGGTCTCTCAGGCCTGCAATCCCGATAACCGGAACGTCAAGCGGGAAGCCCAATGGACCCCGGTTCCTGACCAGCCCATGGAGAGCGTGGCCATGGACGTCTTCTCCATGCCCGAAGTGCACATTGGCAAGGAGACCTTTGACTGTGTGGTTCTTTGTGTGGATCGCCACAGTGGCTACGTAGTAGCCGTTCCAGCACGCAAAAAGGGGTTGCTTGCCAAGGAAGTGGCAGTCATGATGATTCGTCATTGGCTGACCGTCTTTGACATCCCCCGCACCATTTGCAGTGACCGAGGGCCCCAGTTTACTGGTGGCTGGTTCAAGGCTATGTGTTCCCTCATGGGAATACGTCATGCCAAGAGCGACGCCTACCTCAGCCGGTCTAACGGCCGTGCTGAAGTGGCTGGACGGCAGCTGTTCGAGAAGCTGCGCAAGATCCACATCACCAATCCACGCCGGAACTGGTTTGAGGAGATGTGGCCTGCTCTGAAGGCCCATCATGACACCCCCACTCCGGGCGGTTTGTCCCCTCACCAGATTCTTTTCGGCAGGGACCCCCTGGGTAGGGGACTTCCCTTGTCTGGTGATGGCATGGCTATGGATGCCAGGGAATTCTCCGCGCAGCAAGAGCAAACGGCGCGGGACATCCGCCAGCAGCTCGAGAAGGAGCTTGCTGAGCGTCAGAAGTCCGCCCCGAGCTCGGCAGCGCAAAAGCTCAGGGTGGGAGACCCGGTGTGGGTGATCAGACCCCGCCCCATGGGCACCCACCGCACCAAGACCTCGTTCACACCCGGCGAGGTGGTCCGCAGGATTGCCGAGGACACCTACCGCATCAAGGTGGGTCACGGACAGTTCCGGGAGCGCCACGAGAGTCAACTTCGTGTGCGGGAGCCCGACCTCCGTGGCCAACATGTGTCCCTGAACTATGCCGCACATGAGGCTGATTCGGACGACGACTATGCTGAGCAGGACGACTATACAGTCGAGAAGATCCTTGCTCAGCGTCCAAAAGCCTCGGCACCAGGAGGCCCGGAGTTCAAGGTTGGTTGGCGAGGCTATGGGCCGTCCCACGACACCTGGGAACCCGTCTCCTCGTTCGTGCCGCGGACCAATACTCCCTTCATGGAGTACATCCGCAAGCACAAGACCAAGATCCATGTCTCGGACTTGGCAGCACTCACCCGGGCGATTGCAGCCAGGGGTGCCTGATCAGCGCCCTGAACTCTCCCCTGATGCTTTTTGAGCGCTTGTGTGGTCGACGGATCGTCCCTCACTTGCTTGCTCTTTTACATCTTCCGGTGACCTGCCATCAGAGTGGCCATATACCCCCCCCTGCTGAATCCAGAGGAGGATGACCCCTCTCTTCTTCTATTCGTCACTCCCCCCCTGCTGAATCCTTGGGAAACGAGGTAGGGCGACTGACCTTCATATTTTCTGAGCTCTTAGGGCCTTGAAGCCCATACGGCGTTGCGCAACGGATGCCGCTGTCATCGGCATTGCGATTTTTTCTTTGGTGTGTGGTCTGGTTCCATGGCACTTGCGGAATCCAGACCAGTCGACGTGTGTCAGCTGACTATATATGGCCTGAAGTCAGGCGTTTTCCTGTCCACCCTCCTGCATTTGCCTTATCCTGACCGTGGCGTGGTTTGGCGCTCTGTTCAGAGTGTGTTCACACACCTATTACCCCGCTTATTGCTTGTCTTTCCGCCCCTCCAGGATATGTGCATCTGTATGTCAGCCCATCACTGAAGTGTGGACTGTTTTTCCCCCCGATGGGATGCGAATCGACTACGAAGGCGCCCTGAGTCGCCGTTTACATGTTCCTACACAGGGTCGAGCTTGGACCAGGACCTAATTACAGATTCTTCTGTTTGAGTGCCCGTGTTACTGTGTGCCCTATTCGCTGTGATGTGTGGAGATCCTGATGGCGCCAGGCGGGAAGCCCAGTTGCCTGACTACACTCCCAGCGGTCCGCCACCGTCAGTCCCAGTGTGAGCCTACCGACTCGCAGACGCACTTGCAGTCGGATGGCGGCCTCCGGTGCTCCTGACCTCAGTCAGTCTGCCTGGGAAACTGGTGGTTTGAGGAGTCGACGCCTCCGCCCACACTGCATGAGGACTCCCTCATGTATGGCCTTCGTGGTAATAGGGCGAGGGAAAACACGGCCTTGATGCCCGATCCCTTAAGGAGGAGCTCGTTCGGCTGTACCACTCTGGACTCGCGTCGTATGGATATGGACATGGTGCGCCCGAGGAAGGACCCGTGGGGACTCTCCCCAGTCGGCGGGCCCTGGGAAGCTTAGGGTAGCCAGATGGATCTTTGTGGTCGCTCTCGACCTGTGGGACCACCTCGGTCGTCGTGTGACGCCTATGTTGGCCGTGTATGCCACTGCCACTGTGGTGGTGACCGTAGCAGCCGGCACCCGGTGCGCCTGGTATGGGTTAACGGGTCCTTTGGATGCCGAACAATCGCCGCCAGGACCCGGGACTTGATACTTGATACTATACTTGCAGTTACTAACAGCTACAGCACCGTACCTATCTTACTGTGGGATTTTGGCAGCCTAACCTGCGAATCAGCATGAAGTGAGGATGTGACACCCCCCCTTTCAGGAAGTGGTCCTGGGTACCCGCTGCCATGCGTCGGTGTTATCGAGCCCCCCCCAGGGGTTTGCCCTAAGGAGGGGGGTGAAGCGGTACCCAGAACCCCATGACCATGGTGGGGCATACAACCGGTCTCCGGTCCACCAACCCCGTGTACGGAAGGGAAGACCGGTCTCCGGTCCACTAACCCCATGTACGGAAGGCGCCCGTTGACGCCCGGTGCGAGCCCGGCCGGAGCGTGTTCCGTACCGTAAAGCCCCGCATCGGCAACCGATGCACTGCCAGCGGAGATTTTTATATCAGAATATCAGGAATAAACAGGGTTTTATTTTCATATTGTTTCCGTCAATTTCTACGCTTCCGTTCTGATATTCACTATTTTGACAGCTGGCGGTTAGCTCGCGACTTTAGCTTAACCGCCTGTTTAACTGTTATATACAGATATTTTAGCGCAAATCGTGACGAAGACTCTAAAGTCTTCAGGAATTGCATTGATGCATCCGCAATTTTCACATCTTACACTCGCATCCTTAATCCGAATTTTTCAGGATGTCGAAATCGGATTTTCGACTTCGACATCCCCGCACTTGATTTGACCTCTTTCGAGTGGACCTACGTGCTTCCCTATGCACGAATCAACTTTCCTTTTATCTTGCCCTCCATTTGTCTTAGAGATATGGGCAAAACAAAGTTGATTCGTGAGTCCACTTGTGAGGGTCATATCTCGTGCCGCTTGCGAGGATTGACAGTAAGAAAACGTGGGATGTATTCACAATACTCCCGACGTAATTTAGGAAGCATTATATGCCTTGCGTCTCCACACGTGCGCGCTAGCGTAATGGTTCATGGTCAAGAGGGTAGAGTTTGCGTTGTAACTCTTTGGCCATGATATTGCGTGCGTTAAGATAACTTTCGAGTGTAGCGCGCGAGTGTTGGTGTTGCATAGGAACTCTCTTTGAGTTCCTATGAGCGATTGACACAAAGTTATGCCCTTGGAGGGGCATGACATATCGTGGGGGGAGCTACCTTTTTGTGCAATATGTGGTATGTGCCATGTGTTGTGTTGCGTGCCCATTTGGCGGGTCCATCGAACCAAGCTAAACCCGCCAATGGACCTCATATTGCGCAAGCCCCTTCTTCATACTCCCCACGATCAATTGCAAGCCTAACCTTCGTGAAGGGAAGCTTGTGTGGCGATCCCAAAGCGATGCGTTGGGAGCAAGGTGTGTGTTATGCAATCTTCCATACTTTCATCTGCCCACTTGGGAAGCAGCGCTCGTAACCTTTCAAAGCGCCCCAAGTGGAGCACATATGTTGAATCGAAGGTCATTGGTGTCAAGTCATTGTGTTTAGAAGGATTGGTCAATTACTAAATCCAAGCCGAAAATATTATAATATAATTGTGAACCTTTCAAGGCACTTTTGTGTATCTTTGTGCCAATTTTCCCGTTTTTGGCCCGTCATGATGTCAAGTGGCGACCGTGTATCTCAACGTTGCGCTCAATTGGCATCACGACCCAATTATGTTATGAGGGTACATACTTCGGTGCCCAACATATCTTGGACCCGGCGAATAACTCCTCTTGGGCTTGGCATACCGTGGCCGCCATGTTGGCGATTTGGGACTATCCCAAATCATGGGCTCACTTGGCGACCCTGCCATTCCCAAAACCGGAGGAGTTGGGCGACGCCCAAAAGATATGTTGGACACATATGACTTGATACCAATCTTATGGCACACTCCGGTCCAAGTCGGGCATGTGCCTCATTTGCCTCAACCATGAGTGTGCGCATTTTTGGCCATTTTGAGCAATTTTCCACTTTTGCTGCCCGCCGTGCACTATGTTGAGCCCACCCGTGCACGCCGGACGCATGGCCCAATGGACCATATATGACATGGGTGTTATGTATATTGGTCCCCATGGTTCACACACCACGTGGGCGAAGCGGAGCAACCTTCGTTAAGGCGCTAGCCCAAAGTGGGTGTGGGCAATTTTGCCATTTTGGCATTTGTGGACCCAATTGGGATTGCCACCACGCCAAGTGGCATGGAGATCTTCGGGAGCCAAGTGCATGGGAGTCTCTGTTGGACTCCCGATGGATGGCATATGGAATGGCAGATCAGATGTCCAAGCCGGCGTGGAGATACACTATTGGGAGCACCCCGAATTTTGGCTCATTTCAGGCAGCCAAAATGACCCCCTTTTCGGACTCCAATTTCAACCCCCGTGTGGTCAACTGGCGGCCCCTTATCTCTATGCCCACAGGGAGCCCGGACCTAATTCCAGCTCGTACACTTAGATATGAGTCCTAGGTCCTGCCTCCTACCCTGTGAGCCATTGGCCTTGTCCTGGCCGGGCGAGCCACGCGTGAGAATGATGCCAGTTTTGGTGATTTTGGCATCATGACCCCACTTGACGTACCCGTGGTGCCCTGATGCCGGGATCTCAGAAGGAACCAGGTTGGGTGAGGGCTCCGAGGAGTGCGTACTCGAAGGGCATAGGGTCAGTTGCCTCGTACCTACCTCTGGCGGGTCTGGACGAGGGTCAATTCTGGAGATTTTTGAGCTAATTTCAGTTTGGGCTGAAACAGCCCATTTTCAGCTACCAACTCCTAGGGGATAATGGCGGGGCCATATCTCTCCCTCAGAGAGGAGTTCGGACCTGCCGGTAGGGGAGCATGGGGAGCTACTGTCGGTTGGCCTTGGAGCCCCTTGACCCCAGGAACTCGCCTGTGGCTGGGCGGTACACCTCCCCTATTGGCAGGATTTCAGGGTCCGGACTGAGCAGGGCATGGGTTGTGTTTGAGCCCCCGCCCCCTCCAGCCACTGAGAGGGTCGGACCTGGGATTGGCATACAAGTTAGGATAGAGTGTCTATTGTCCTGAGATGCCCTTACCCCAGTCCAGTCTTAACCCCATGTGTACATATCCTGATGTGTTGCTGTCTTCATACTTTTGTTCCCTTGTTTCAGAGTGGCAAGGATCCTGAAACGCTTTGTCACATGACACGAGCGTATTGATGCCTTTGTGAGCGTAGTGCTTTGCCTGCCTGCTCACCTGTGCGTGTCACCGCAGCGTCCCGTGGCCGGCCCCCCACGGGAACACGTCACCAGGAAGCCGAGCGGGCACACCGATGAACAGGAGCCAGGAAGCCCAGGACACCGCACACCCAACACAACACACCGAGCGGGCACACCGGTGAACAGGAGCCAGTTGGCCCAGGACACCGCACACGCAAAACAACACACCGAGCGGGCACACCGGTGAACAGGCGCCAGGAGGCCCAGGACACCGCACACGCAAAACAACACACCGAGCGTGCACACCGGTGAACAAGAGCCAGGAGGCCCAGGACACCGCACACACAACACAACACACCAAGCAGGCACACCGGTGAACAGAAGCCAGGAAGCCCAGGACACCGCACACGCAAAACAACACACCGAGCGGGCACACCGGTGAACAGGAGCCACGAGGCCCAGGACGCCGCACACGCAAAACAACACACCGAGCGGGCACACCGGTGAACAGGAGCCAGGAGGCCCAGGACACCGCACACGCAAAACAAAACACAGAGCGGGCACACCAATGGGCAGGAGCCAGGAGGCCCAGGACACCGCACACGCAAAACAACACACCGAGCGGGCACACCGGTGAACAGGAGCCAGGAGGCCCAGGACACCGCACACGAAACACAAAACACCGAGCGGGCACACCGGTGAACAGGAGCCAGGAGGCCCAGGACACCGCACCCGCAAAACAACACACCGAGCGGGCACACCGATGAACAGGAGCCAGGAGGCCCAGGACACCGCACACACAACACAACACACCGAGCGTGCACACCGGTGAACAGGAGCCAGGAGGCCCAGGACACCGCACACGCAACACAACACACCGAGCGGGCACACCGGTGAACAGGACCCAGGAGGCCCAGGACACCGCACACCCAACACAACACACCGGACGGGCACACCGGTGAACAGGAGCCAGGAGGCCCAGGACACCGCAAACGCAAAACAACACACCGAGCGGGCACACCGGTGAACAGGACCCAGGTGACCCAGGACACCGCACACGCAAAACAACACACCGAGCGGGCACACCGGTGAACAGGAGCCAGGAGGCCCAGGACACCGCACACGCAACACAACACACCGAGCGTGCACACCGGTGAACAGGAGCCAGGAGGCCCAGGACACCGCACACCCAACACAACACACCGATCAGGCACACCGGTGAACAGGAGCCAGGAGGCCCAGGACACCGCAAACGCAACACAACACGCCGAGCGGGCACACCGGTGAACAGGAGCCAGTTGGCCCAGGACACCGCACACGCAAAACAACACACCGAGCGGGCACACCGGTGAACAGGAGCCAGGAGGCCCGGGACACCGCACACGCAAAACAACACACCGAGCGTGCACACTGGTGAACAGGAGCCAGGAGGCCCAGGACACCGCACACGTAACACAACACACCGAGCGGGCACACCGGTGAACAGGAGCCAGGAGGCCCAGGACACCGCACACACAAAACAACACACCGAGCGTGCACACCGGTGAACAGGAGCCAGGAGGCCCAGGACACCGCACACGTAACACAACACACCTAGCGGGCACACCGGTGAACAGGAGCGAGTTGGCCCAGGACACCGCAGACGCGAAACAACACACCGAGCGGGCACACCGGTGAACAGGAGCCAGGAGGCCTAGGACACCGCACACCCAACACAACACACCGAGCGGGCACACCGGCGAACAGGAGCCAGGAGGCCAAGGACACCGCACACCCAACACAAAACACCGAGCGGGCGCACCGATGAACAGGAGCCAGGAGGCCCAGGATACCGCACACGCAAAACAACACACCGAGCGGGCACACCGGTGAACAGGAGCCAGGAGGCCCAGGACACCGCACACGCAACACAACACACTGAACGGGCACACCGGTGAACAGGAGCCAGGTGGCCCAGGACACCGCACTCGCAAAACAACACACCGAGCGGGCACACCGGTGAACACGAGCCAGGAGGCCCAGGACACCGCACACACAACACAACACACCGAGCGTGCACACCGGTAATCAGGAGCCAGGAGGCCCAGGACACCGCACACGCAACACAACACACCGAGCGGGCACACCGGTGAACAGGACCCAGGAGGCCCAGGACACCGCACACCCAACACAACACACCGAGCGGGCACACCGGTGAACAGGAGCCAGGAGGCCCAGGACACCGCACACGCAACACAACACACGGAGCGGGCACACCGGTGAACAGGAGCCAGGAGGCCTGGGACACCGCACACACAAAACAACACACCGAGCGTGCACACCGGTGAACAGGAGCCAGGAGGCCAAGGACACCGCACACGTAACACAACACACCGAGCGGGCACACCGGTGAACAGGAGCCAGGAGGCCCAGGACACCGCACACACACCACAACACACCTAGCGGGCACACCGGTGAACAGGAGCGAGTTCGCCCAGGACACCGCAGACGCGAAACAACACACCGAGCGGGCACACCGTTGAACAGGAGCCAGGAGGCCCAGGACACCGCACACCCAACACAACACACCGAGCGGGCACACCGGCGAACAGGAGCCAGGAGGCCAAGGACACCGCACACCCAACACAACACACCGAGCGGGCACACCGGTGAACAGGAGCCAGGAGGCCCAGGACACCGCACACGCAAAACAACACACCGAGCGGGCACACCGGTGAACAGGAGCCAGGGGGCCCAGGACACCGCACACGCAGAACAACACACCGAGCGGCACACCGGTGAACAGGAGCCAGGTGGCCCAGGACGCCGCACACGCGAAACAACGCACGGAGCGGGCACACCGGTGAACAGGAGCCAGGAGGCCCAGGACACCGCACACGCAACACAACACACCGAGCGGGCACACCGGTGAACAGGAGCCAGGAGGCCCAGGACACCGCACACCCAACACAACAAACCGAGCGGGCACACTGGTGAACAGCAGCCAGGAGGCCCAGGACACCGCACACGCAAAACAACACACCGAGCGGGCACACCGGTGAACAGGAGCCAGGAGGCCAAGGACACCGCACACCCAACACAACACACCGAGCGGGCACACCGGTGAACAGGAGCCAGGAAGCCCAGGACACCGCACACGCAACACAACACACCGAGCGGGCACACCAGTGAACAGGAGCCAGGAGGCCCAGGACACCGCACACGCAACACAACACACCGAGCGGGCACACCGGTGAACAGGAGCCAGGAGGCCCAGGACACCGCACACGCAACAGAACACACCGAGCAGGGACACCCGTGAACAGGAGCCAGTTGGCCCAGGACACCGCACACGCAAAACAACACACCGAGCGGGCCCACCGGTGAACAGGCGCCAGGAGGCCCGGGACACCGCACACGCAAAACAACACACCGAGCGTGCACACCGGTGAACAGGAGCCAGGAGGCCCAGGACACCGCACACGTAACACAACACACCGAGCGGGCACACCGGTGAACAGGAGCCAGGAGGCCCAGGACACCGGACACACAACACAACACACCTAGCGGGCACACCGGTGAACAGGAGCCAGTTGGCCCAGGACACCTCAGACGCGAAACAACACACCGAGCGGGCACACCGGTGAACAGGAGCCAGGAGGCCCAGGACACCACACACCCAACACAACACACCGAGCGGGCACACCGGTGAACAGGAGCCAGGTGACCCAGGACACCGCAAACGCAAAACAACACACCGAGCGGGCACACCGGTGAACAGGAGCCAGGAGGCCCAGGACACCGCACACGCAAAACAACACACCGAGCGTGCACAGCGGTGAGCAGGAGCCAGGAGGCCCAGGACACCGCACACGCAACACAACACACCGAGCGGGCACACCGGTGAACAGGTGCCAGGAGGCCCAGGACACCGCACTTGCAACACAACACACCGAGCGGGCACACCGGTGAACAGGAGAGAGTTGGCCCAGGACACCGCACACGCAAAACAACACACCGAGCGGGCCCACCGGTGAACAGGCGCCAGGAGGCCCGGGACACCGCACACGCAAAACAACACACCGAGCGTGCACACCGGTGAACAGGAGCCAGGAGGCCCAGGACACCGCACACGTAACACAACACACCGAGCGGGCACACCGGTGAACAGGAGCCAGGAGGCCCAGGACACCGCACACGCAACACAACACACCTAGCGGGCACGCCGGTGAACAGGAGCCAGTTGGCCCAGGACACCGCAGACGCGAAACAACACACCAAGCGGGCACACCGGTGAACAGGAGCCAGGAGGCCCAGGACACCGCACACCCAACAGAATACACCGAGCGGGCACACCGGCGAACAGGAGCCAGGAGGCCAAGGACACCGCACACCCAACACAACACACCGAGCGGGCACACCGGTGAACAGGAGCCAGGAGTCCCAGGACACCGCACACGCAAAACAACACACCGAGCGGGCACACCGGTGAACAGGAGCCAGGGGGCCCAGGACACCGCAAACGCAGATCAACACACCGAGCGGCACACCGATGAACAGGAGCCAGGTGGCCCAGGACGCCGCACACGCGAAACAACGCACGGAGCGGGCACACCGGTGAACAGGAGCCAGGAGGCCCAGGACAGCGCACACGCAACACAACACACCGAGCGGGCACACCGGTGAACAGGAGCCAGGAGGCCCAGGACACCGCACACCCAACACAACACACCGAGCGGGCACACTGGTGAACAGCAGCCAGGAGGCCCAGGACACCGCACACGCAAAACAACACACCGAGCGGGCACACCAGTGAACAGGCGCCAGGAGGCCCAGGACACCGCACACGCAACACAACACACCGAGCGGGCGCACCGGTGAACAGGAGCCAGGTGGCCCAGGACGCCTCACACACGAAACAACGCACCGAGCGGGCACGCCGGTGAACAGGAGCCAGGAGGCCCAGGACACCGCACACCCAACACAACACACCGAGCGGGCACACCGGTGAACAGGAGCCAGGAGGCCCACGACACCGCACACGCAAAACAACACACCGAGCGGGCACACCGGTGAACAGGAGCCAGGGGGCCCAGGACACCGCACACGCAGAACAACACACCGAGCGGCACACCGGTGAACAGGAGCCAGGTGGCCCAGGACGCCGCACACACAACACAACACACCGAGCGAGTACACCGGTGAACAGGAGCCACGAGGCCCAGGACACCGCACACCCAACACAACACACCGAGCGGGCACACTGGTGAACAGCAGCCAGGAGGCCCAGGACACCGCACACGCAAAACAACACACCGAGCGGGCACACCGGTGAACAGGAGCCAGGAGGCCCAGGACACCGCACACCCAACACAACACACCGAGCGGGCACACCGGTGAACAGGAGCCAGGAGGCCCAGGACACCGCACACGCAGAACAACACACCGAGCGGGCACACGGGTGAACAGGAGCCAGGTGACCCAGGACACAGCACACGCAAAACAACACACCGAGCGGGCACACCGGTGAACAGGAGCCAGGAGGCCCAGGACACCGCACACGCAACACAACACACCGAGCGTGCACACCGGTGAACAGGAGCCAGGAGGCCCAGGACACCCCACACGCAACACAACACACCGAGCGGGCACACCGGTGAACAGGAGCCAGGAGGCCCAGGACACCCCACACGCAACACAACACACCGAGCGGGCACACCGGTGAACAGGAGCCAGTTGGCCCAGGACACCGCACACGCAAAACAACACACCGAGCGGGCACACCAGTGAACAGGCGCCAGGAGGCCCGGGACACCGCACACGCAAAACAACACACCGAGCGTGCACACCGGTGAACAGGAGCCAGGAGGCCCAGGACACTGCACACGTAACACAACACACCGAGCGGGCACACCGGTGAACAGAAGCCAGGAGGCCCAGGACACCGCACACGCAACACAACACACCTAGCGGGCACACCGGTGAACAGGAGCCAGTTGGCCCAGGACACCGCACACGTGAAACAGCACACCGAGCGGGCACACCGGTGAACAGGAGCCAGTTGGCCCAGGACACCGCACACCAAACACAACACACCGAGCGGGCACACCGGCGAACAGGAGCCAGGAGGCCAAGGACACCGCACACCCAACACAACACACCGAGCGGGCACACCGGTGAACAGGAGCCAGAAGGCCCAGGACACCGCTCACGCAAAACAACACACCGAGCGGGCACACCGGTGAACAGGAGCCAGGGGGCCCAGGACACCGCACACGCAGATCAACACACCGAGCGGCACACCTGTGAACAGGAGCCAGGTGGCCCAGGACGCCGCACATGCGAAACAACGCACGCAGCGGGCACACCGGTGAACAGGAGCCAGGAGGCCCAGGACAGCGCACACGCAACACAACACACCGAGCAGGCACACCGGTGAACAGGAGCCAGTTGGCCCACGACACCGCACACCCAACACAACACACCGAGCGGGCACACTGGTGAACAGCAGCCAGGAGGCCCAGCACACCGCACACGCAAAACAACACACCGAGCGGGCACACCGGTGAACAGGCGCCAGGAGGCCCAGGACACCGCACACGCAACACAACACACCGAGCGGGCGCACCGGTGAACAGGAGCCAGGTGGCCCAGGACGCCGGACACACGAAACAACGCACCGAGCGGGCACACCGGTGAACAGGAGCCAGGAGGCCCAGGACACCGCACACCCAACACAACACACCGAGCGGGCACACCGGTGAACAGGAGCCAGGAGGCCCACGACACCGCACACGCAAAGCAACACACCGAGCGGGCACACCGGTGAACAGGAGCCAGGGGGCCCAGGACACCGCACACGCAGAACAACACACCGTGCGGGCACACCGGTGAACAGGAGCCAGGTGGCCCACGACGCCGCACACGCGAAACAACGCACGGAGCGGGCACACCGGTGAACAGGAGCCAGGAGGCCCAGGACACCGCACACGCAACACAACACACCGAGCGGGCACACCGGTGAACAGGAGCCAGGAGGCCCAGGACACCGCACACGCAACACAACACACCGAGCGGGCACACCGGTGAACAGGAGCCAGGAGGCCCAGGACACCGCACACGCAACACAACACACCGAGCGGGCACACCGGTGAACAGGAGCCAGGAGGCCCAGGACACCGCACACGCAAAACAACACACCGAGCGGGCACACCGGTGAACAGGAGCCAGGTGGCCCAGGACACCGCACACACGTAGGGCGGCCGGGGGACAGGAAAGAACCAACACCCCATGGTTCGGACACACTGGGGCGCCCCAGCCGACCCACCGGGCCAGTGGCAGGAGCGGTACTCCAAGGCTGCTGGTCCGAGCCCGGCCAGGCTGCATCGGGGACCATGGCAAACGTCGCCTGGAGCCATGGAAGCAACCGGTGACAGGCGAGCCGGTACACAGTCCAGGAGGGGGTCGCCTGCCAAGCGGAGCGGCCCCGCAACTCAAGCCACAAGGGTGAGGCGGTCGTACTGTAGACCAGCGGGAGCAATACCCCTTGTGGTGAGAGATACTCCACACGGCTGGGCAGCCCCAGAGCTGCCGCCCAAAGAAGAGGGCATGTGGCCCTACTCATGGACACATGTGGGGACACCCTCAGACCTGGGACACATGGACCGGGTGGCCGCGACAATGCCTTCCCAAGCACATGCGGGAGCGGCTCAAGAGGCACCTAACATAGGGCAGTGGGAGGGACAGGACGTCCCCTTGGTAAGACCTTCTTCCTGCATCGTCAAAGAAGGCATCCCGAGCTCCCGAAGATACCTACCTACCTACCTACCTTGTGCAGCTTCTTGTTGTCGTCCCCTATAGAGAAAGCGTGTGCTTGTTTTTGGGTGGGGCGGGGGTGGGGTTTCATACCATGTTGCTCCTTTGTCTTGTCTCCGTCTTCTTGCATCTTGCGGCCTTGTGTACGTTTGTGTTTTCGTGTGCGGTCCGTCCCTTTGGCGCCTTCCCTCGCATTCTTAACATACTTGTTTGCCATACCATCGTTTCCCCGTGGTACGTGGCCATCCCCTATAATGAGAGCGTGTGCGTGTTTGCGGGCGGGGCGGGGTGGGGTTTCATACCATGTTTCTCCTTGCTCTTGTCTCCGTCTTCTTGCACCTTGCGGTCTTGTTTATGTGTGTGCGTGTGTGCGTGGTCCGTCCCTTTGGCGCCCTCCTTCGCATTCTTAACATACTTGCTCGCCATACCATTGTTTCCCCGTGGTTCGTGGGCATCGCCTATAGCGAGAGCACGTTGAGTGGGTGGGGCGGGGTCGGAGTTTCATACCATGTTTCCCTTTGACCTTGTCTCCGTTTTCTTTCACTTTGCGGCCTTGCGTACGTTGGGGTATGCGTGCGTGGTGTGCTCCCTTGGCGCCCTCCTTCGTATTTTTAACATAGTTGTTCGCCTTTTCATTGTTTCCCCATTCTCCGTGGCCGCCCCATACCTTTTGCGCTTTTGTTGTTATTTTTTTTTCGTCGTGTATCCCGCGGTGGTCGGAGCCTATGGAGGAATAAATATGGGGGATATCTGGTTGTGGTTTGTGTTTGTGGGCATGCCTTTTGACGTGCGTGGTGGTTCGTCGTTCTTTTTTGCGTGCGGTGTTGTCCCGTGGGCGCCCTCCTTCGCAACATACTTGGTTTTCTCATCTACGCATGTGTAGCGGTGGATATGATATGTAGGATACATGGGGCCGTAACATAGTTGGTTGTCATACCATTGTTTTCCCGTGGTCCGTGGTCGTGTTTTCTTTGAATGTGGTTTGCTGTTTCTCCTTTTGTTGTGTTTCCTTCCCTTTTTTTTGTTGTTTTTTTGAAGCGCACAAGCCGCCTAGCTCCAATGGCACGCACGTTGCTAGGTGGTCTGGAGCACGCAATGTTCTTTTCTTCGTCGTGGCGGCTCGCTTGTTCTTGGTGTTTGCCTCTATTCATCTTCTTTGTTGTTGGAGCGCGCACAAGTCCCTAGCGCCTAGGACACGCACTTTGCTAGGTGTTTCGGGGCAAGCATCGCTCAACTTTGTCGCCGTCGCGACTCTGTTGTTCTTCTTTTTCTGTGTGTGTCCTAAGTTTTGCGACCTCGCCAAACAGCGGCGCAAAATTTTTGTGGGGGTTTCTGAGGTCGGAAAAATCGATTTTGCGCTTTATTTTTTCTGGTTGTGCGTCTTTTTCTTGGTTTTTCATTTTCTTCTGCTGCGATCTTGCGACGGAAAGAACCAACAAGTTGTTCAGGGACAAGTGCTGGAAAGCGGCGTTGCCATTCTGGGCGCCCATAGGCACCACTTTCCACTACATGGGCCCCAGCGGCGTCGACATTGCTGTGCAGGGCCTGGAGTCCGGGAGTAGCGGCATCTGGTGATAGCCATGTTTCAGGTCTAACACCGTGAAGATCCGCTTTTTCTGTTGTTTTTGGAGGATGGTGTCCATCAGAGGAAGCGAGTACGAGTCATGCTCGGTTTGCTCGTTCAAACCTCTGCAATCAACCACCAACCTCCACTCGCCCTTCTCTTTCTTGGGCAGGATAAAGCCTGGGCTGGCCCACTCACTGTCGGAGGGTTCGATCCAGCCCCGCTCAATAAACTCGGCCAACAACTTCTTCGTGGCCTCGGCCCGATCGCCCTGAAGTTGGTACTCCCGATGACGATAGATCTTGGGGTTCGGTTTCAGCTTGATCCTCGCTGTGCCAAACCTCCCATGATCTGGAGGGTTCTTGTTGGCGATGCCACTGAATAGCCGCGGATAGGCATTTATCAGCCTCTCCTTCAGCTGGGCGACCTTTGGGTTCTCCTGGGCCTCTTCAGCCGCTTGCTTCGGTATTGATACGACCGACCGCACTGCGGTATAGGCCTCTTCCGGGTTCGAGTCCGACTTCTCCTCGTCCGATATGCCGTCTTCATCGTCTTGGGGACCTCTTCCCACCCATAATCTTCGGAAATTTGCGGCATCGGTCTGGTTCTTGTCGCTACCGGCCCCCATTCTCCGAAAATCCCACGTCGGCTGGTCCGACCCAATCGGACCATCATATTGGTCCGCGATGTGATCCATGACCCTCGCCACGAACTCATCTTTCTCGTACTTGCCGGTGACCAACATCTTGTCATCCCACCAATGCGGAGATGTGACCATGGCCCGCCCCTTTTTGGCTGCCACACGGGCGTGCATCCCGAATCGCATGTAGTGGATGACGTGGTCGATCTCGGCGTGGGACAGGACGTCAATGCCATCCATTGGCTGATCCGTCCCCTCCTTGGGCTCAAACATGACCCGCATGGGCACCGCCTCAACCCTACGGATGAATGCTTCATCACCCGTGGGCTGGGCTTGCGCCCCATCCACCAGGAAGGTGTAACGGCAGCAGTGACAGCACTCAGACTATACATCAATGTGATCAGAATTTCAATGATTCTCAGATGTACATTAGTGCAGTAAACTTTCCGCTTGTTTTCATGTTTTCCGTTCGCCGCCAGATGTCGCCTGTGAGCGCGCGTCGAGTCGCATTTGTCTTTCGTGATTGCCCAATCGGATTTATTTAAATTATTTCGAATGCTTTCACGTTGTGTCATTATGTGCGATGGATGCACAATGACATTCTATGTCTGCTCCATTTTTGTAGACCGGGCTTTCTGACTATTCATATTCCACCATGGCGTTCAATGGACTTACAAGTGCTTCGCATATGTCGCTCCCAGAGGCTGGATATGGGTCTGAAGAGGGTCAGTGGGGTTCGGAGATATCAGGGGCAGTGTCGGGCGTTACGACCCCTGGGGCATCAAGGCTACAGGCTTCGCAGTTACAAGAAAGATCCGCCACTATGCAGCGGTTACATGGTAGCAGAGGAAATCATGAATCTGCTTCTGGAATGTCCACGGACACCCTTAGATCATCTGACTTTAGCGGGGCTATCAGTCGTTCTTAGTCACTGCGTGTTCCCCCTGAGGTTACATTCATAGCATCTCCCCAGCAAACCGAGGATCAACCTTCAGAGTGCCCTTACTGTGGCCATAGACATTGGCCTGGAGTTCCTACTTGTGCTGATTGTTGTATGAACGCCCCACCCAACCTCAAACCCGGTCGAGAATCTCCCTCCTCGAGTGAATCTGGTTCCAGCTCTCACGCTTTGCCTGATCTTGAAGACAGCAGCAGCGAAGGAGAGCCTTCTGATACTGGAAATAGTGGTGATTACTGGGAAAACCACATCCAGGAAATCTGGAATCAGGAGTTCCTGAACCGCCAGAATTGGCTACTGGCGGAGGCAGGCTATCGAGGCCGCCTGAGGGACTGGTTCAGGGCTCCCCGCCAGTTCATCAGGGACAGTGGCCGCCTGCGATTCGACGCCACATTGCAGGAACAAGAGGATTGGGAAGAGCTGATGGACCAGTTGGACCACCAGGCTGCCGTGATGGTGCAAATGGCGATCATTGCCGAGGAGAGACGCCAGAATGTGCATCCGCACGCTGGTCCGTCGGGCGCCTGGGGTCCGAACGACAAAGAGGTCGACGAAATGAGGTGTGATTCGACACATTCTCACCTCTCCAGGGAGCAATTGTTCGAAGTCCCCAGCTCTACCTCCAGTGTTGACACTTGGGTCGACGAGGTAAGAAGCAACGGAAAAGGTATGAGATGCCCTTCCTGTGGTGAGTGCGCCAAGGACTGGGTGAAGGAGCTGAAGAAGGCCGGCAAGGAGAAAAAGAGGGATGACGACAGCAAGTGGAAGGAGATGGAGCAGAAGCTGGAAAAGCGGACCAATCTGGTACAAAATCTGAGCACTACTGGGCTCAGTGGACCAGCGCCTACAATGGCAAGCCACCCAGCACCTACCTCCTCAGCTGCACCTGCATCCACGCCTTACGGCGTTCCACATTCTCCAGCACCCCCAGCTTTTACTGGTTCACACCCAGCTTTTACTGGAATTTCTGGTATTCCCCCTACTGGATTTACAAGTCCTATTGGGTTCAATCTGGGTACCGAAGGAGGAGAATCTTCGTCAGGAAGGTCTGTACTGTCCGTGAGTACTGTTGGAGATATTGACGGAAAGGCAAAGACCACCGTGAAGGAGAGATCAATGGCCTTGAAGAGGAAGGACCGGCAGGAGAAAGAAGAAGAAGCCAAAATCAAGGAAAAGCAGAAGAAATTGAAGGAGATGAGGCTTCATCCAGGGCAATCAACGCCGTTTGTGCAGCCTACTGTGGACCAGGCGTTGCTGGCGGCCGCAATCGCGCAAGCACAGGCAATGGGAGGCGCCGCCGTCAACCAAGTTCTCGTCAATCTGGTTGGCACATCCACAGGTTTCAACCTGAACCACCTGCTGAATCCCTTGCACATGAGGCTTAGAGGTTCAGTGATGAAACAGCCGAAGTTCTCAGGGCACCCAAATTACTGGGCGTCCTTCGAACGGCAGTTCATGGTCTGGTTGCAGACGGAGAAGCTCGACAAGGAACTCTGGATTCTCGGGTTGATGGACTGTTTGACTGGCAAACTCAGGGAAAGTACATATTACCTTTATGTGGAAAGGCAGAATCAAGGAGATCCCCTGACTTATGAAGAGCTGTATCGAAGTCTCAAGAAGAGAGGCTCTCGACTTCCTGAAGATCATTACAGGAACCGTCTTGAGAACTTCAGGGCGATCAAGAAATTGTTTCTTGAAGAGATCCAAATAGCAAGGCAGGATTGGGAGTTTTTGATACAAGAGGCGGAGAACTCGGGGGAAGGCCTTTCTGAAGGCGAGATGAAGAAGATCCTCTTGAGCAAGCTCACGCCCGAGACCAAGCAGAAGATCAGGGACTCTCAGGCGGACCAAAAAGTCCTGGGCAACTGGGTTGAAGTCCGAGGATTGCCGGAGACTATGGGGAAAATGGCAGTTCGTGAGTTGCTACACTCTATCAGTGCTACGGGATTGAAAGACATCACCATTCGTGAGGGCAGATGGAGAGTTGATTTCCATGATTCTGAACAGTCGGAGTTTTTCTGTAGCATGGTGGATGGAAAAGTGAAGTATAAGGGGACAGTTTTGAAAGTGCGGCCGTGGATCTTCTCGTATGGAGTCGAGCAGATCTGGGACCAACTTGAAAAGTATGCAAACTGCAGGAGGACGAGGCGAAGATGTCCTCGACACCTGTCCAGCTGGAGGGAGTGAGCGGACATCGCCTTGACGGTGGCGACAGAGAGGCAGAATTTGGGGTCAGATTGGTGAAACAGTCTGTGTGGGGCGTGGAAGAGACGGTCACGGAGGAGTGGTTTGCTGGAAAATTCTATGAAGCCAGCATAAAGTATGATTTATTCTTGGGTCAACCATGGCTTCACGCTCACCGTGTGTCGCCTATGGGACACAGGACATGCTTCCTCCAAGATCCGTCGACCAGCGACCCGTCTGACCTGTATTATCTGCACCCATATACCAAGAGTATCCGACAATTCAAGGAGCGAAATAAGCTGCATATTCAGCAAGATGGGCAGGAATGGACAGGGAATCAAGAAGAATTCGACGAAGGAAAGGTGGAATCATTGAACTGCAAGAAGTGGAAGTCAGTTTGCTAGCGTGTAGTCGACAAATGGCGGGACATTCTGGTGGAGTTTTTCGAAAGGAACCACAATTTTCGTCCGCAAGTTGATGCTTTTGCAAACAAAAAGAATAAAAGATTTCCGAAGTTCTACGACGATGCCTGGAGTGAGGACTGGTCTGAACCTCTATGGATCAATGCGCCCTTCGACGTTTTTCCTCGTGTGGTGCAGAAGCTGAAGCAATCCGGCGCAAACGTGATTTTAATTGTCCCCAACTGGCCAAAAAAATCTTGGTTCAAGGACATTATGGACATTTCAATCGACATTGTCGAGCTACCTCACAAGGGAGTGAAGCTGTATTGCGAAGACAATGGCAAGCCCTTGCCACAGCGTTCGTGGAGCACGTTGGCGTGCTTAGTTGACGGGAATGTGGGAGATTTTTGGCAAGATGACAGTGAAATAGGAACAGAAGAGGTCATATCAAATTCCTCAAGAATCGACGAAATTGAGGTGGATCGAGACGATCGAGAGCGGAATCCCGACGTATCGTCGCGGAAGGAGGGAAGGACAATCAGCGTCCCTCAAGAGAACGCCTCGATCCATTCCAATTCGTTGCCATCAGACAAGAATCAAGCCAAAAATGTCAAGATTTCAAGCAAGAATGACGACAAATTTGCAAGATTTCCACCTGAATTGACAGGAATGCAGCTAAATTCGTCCGACCATCCCTTCAAGACATTCGTGGACCCCCTTCATTGGTGGGATCCCACGGAGGAGCGAGCTCAGGTGAGCTTCATCCGCCAACAATGCGACGAAGAAGTTTGGAATGAAGTGGCCAAGAATATGAGACCACGACCAACGATTCGCCAATTGGTGGAAATAATGTCGGTGATTAAATGTGGGAATCAGGTCGACGGAGACAAGATATCTGCAAGAAGGGACGCAGTGTTCGAAGATTATAAAGATGACGTGCTGAGTGGGAAGTTGTTGAAAAACCCCCCAATTTGATGTGAAAATGGGGAAGCCAAAATTGAGATAATCCAAGGCTCAAAAGTGCACAAACAACGTCCATTCTACCTCCGCGGCACCAAAGCAGATGCCCTGCGAAAGATTATTGAGCGCAATCTCTATGAGCTCGGTTGGTTGGAGGGCTGCATGAGTTCTGAGTGGTGTTCAGCACCATTTACTGTGCCAAAACCCCCACCTGCTGACCAATCCAGTATAGATGCTTGGTGTCTAGTGGTGGATTACAGAGCCCTGAATGCCGCCATGGTACCAGACGCGCATCCTCTTCCTTTAATCGAGAAGGAGATCGCCGCGAGAGCCAAAGGTAAGCTCATTACTGTGTTGGATTTGCGCCATGGCTTTCACCAAATGCCACTTCGAAAGGAAGATAGGCATTTGACGGCAAAGTGCATGCCCTGTGGCACTGTCCAGTGGACTGTACTGCCGATGGGTCTGAAGAATGCGCCGTCGATGTTCCAGAAGATGATGGAGACTATTTTATTTCAGAAGCACAAGTCTCTTGATTTACAAGAATTCTGCAGCATCTACATTGACGACCTTCTGATTGCCACGCCGTTGGGAAAAAACTTTGATGAGTGCCTGAAGTTGCACGAAGAACAAGTCCGCAAAGTTCTCGAAGTCCTTCGACAAGAGAAGCTCGTGTGTGGACCCAAGATGGGCAAAATGTTCCTCCAGAGTGTGGAATTTTGTGGCTCTGTCTTGGAAGATGGGACAAGAAGACCGGCCCCAGGGAAAATGGCTGCCCTGCAGCTATGGGAAAGGCCTAAACCCATCACGCAGCTTCGTGTCTTTTTAGGCTGCTGCAATTATTACCACGAGTTCCTTCCTCTCTACGCCAAGTTCTCTGGTCCATTGACAGAGTTACTCAAGGTTGGCAAAATAGAAGGAAAGAAGGGATCTCAAGTCAAGCTCAAGTGGACGCCAGAATGTGAAGAGGCCTTTACTGGTCTCAAGGAAGCACTGGCAAATGTGGTTACATTAAAGACTCCGTGCTTGGATGGAAGACCTTTTTATATTCGTACAGACGCCAGTCGTTACGCCATTGGTGCTACGATCGAACAAGTCGATGAAGAAGGTCACCATCATCCTCTGGCTTTCTGGTCTCGCAAGCTTACAACAAGACAGCAAAATTGGAGTCCAAGGGAACAAGAAGCCTACGCAATCCTTTGTGCCTTACGGCGTTATGAAGGTTGGATCTTGGGCGATGGCGTTGAGGTACTGACTGACCACAAGTCACTGGAGAGCTGGAGGACAGAACATGTGGATACCCCTGGTGGACCAGCTGGGAGGAGAGGCCGTCGGCATGAAACTCTCAGCAGATTTGACCTCCATGTGACTTACATTCCAGGACGCTACAATACAGTGGCGGACGCCCTGAGTCGCTGGGCCTACCCAGCCTCAGAGGCTTACTCTGAAGTGAGTTTTCATGGGACAGCGACGGACAAAGCCGAAGTGATCGAGTTTGATAAGGAGGAACAAGCACTGATCAAGAAACATTGCCTCCAATGTTCGTTTCAAAATCGGATGAAGGTGGAATTGGTCAGATGCAAGGAGATTACCAAGGCAGATCAGACTGCAGGAGTTACTTCTGACTCTGAGTCTTCGCTGCCACTCCTGAATGTGTTTCCAGTGACAAGATCCAAGGCGAAATCCACGCTCCCTCCACAACAAAAGGACAAGGAAACTTCCTTCCTCTATGTGGATTGGACGAAGATGTACAAGGAGGACAGGTTCTTTGGGTCTGTATACCACAAGTTGAAGGGGGACAAGCCTTACGACTCTGAAGAGATGTCTGATTTCAAAATCCAATGCGACAAGTTATTTTGGCAAGGACGGATTTGTGTTCCTGATTGTCTAATTGACCAATATGGCAAACATTGGCATCGGAATGAGACAGCCCACACACATTCTCGTGTTCTGGAGCAGGAGCTACCACACAGAGTGTACACACGGGACCTCAAGAGTGCCTGTGAACGAGTTGCCAAAGGATGCAAGCAATGTCAGGCGACCATCCCCAAGAATCAAAAGGCAGGAGGACTACTGAAGGGATTACCAATTCCTGAGAGGTTGTTCGACAAGGTGACGGCGGATGTCTTCGAGTTGGGACAAATGCAAGAGGAATGTCTCTACACGAGGAAGCCAATCGATGGGGTTTTTTTAATTCAAGACCGCCACAGTGGCTACATCCAGGTCCTCGCTTGCAACACGAAGCATCTCACCTCTGAAATGGCTGCCAAGTGGACTGCAAGTCAGTGGATGAGTAACTGGGATGTTCCCAGTGAAATTCTGACGGACAGTGGGAAGGAGTTCATTGGGACTTGGTGGGAGAACATGTGTGCTCTATTGGGAGTTCATCATCTTTGTGCCCGAGTCTACGACCATCGAGCCCTCCCTGCTGAACGCGCTGGAAGAATTCTTATCAACATTCTGAGAAAATTCCTGGCGACCGAAAAAGACTACAATTGGTTGGAGACAATTTACTGTGTCTTGAGGAGATACCATCGGACCAAGAATTACACTGGATTAAGTCCGAATGAGATTGTTTTTGGTCGTGAAAAGATGGGTCCAGGACCAGTGATGCATCATCCAAGGCAGTGCTACGACGCCTCGCAATGGTTTGAGAGGATCAAGGATTTAGAGTCCAAGTGGATTCAAGCCAAAGTGGAGAGTCAAGCAGATTGGTTGAATTTCAAAAATAAGTCGAGAACACAAGGAAAACCCTCCGAGAAAGGCCAGCACGTTTGGCTTCGTAAGTCAGACGAGACCCTGAAGGACGACAACAAATTGTTACCTTTGTGGGACGGCCCATTCCAAGTCAGTGGTCAACTAAGTGAGACTACATTCAACATTCAGGTTGAACCGGGCAGACATCAAGAAGTACATCGTGACCGTTTGAAGGCCGAAGTACCCTGCCTCAAAGGAAGGTTCGAACCTCTCTATTGGGGTTCGAAGTACCTGAGCGACAGGAAGATGGTCACCAGCAGTTTCGAGTTGGAGAAGATCCTTGATTACAAGAAAAATGCTCGGAACAAGTGGTACTTTCTGTGCAGATGGAAAGGATTCGGTCCAGAAGAAGACAAATGGGAGCCAGCTTCAAGCTTTATGCATGGGTATACGGACACCTTCATCAAGTTCCCGAAGAAACCCCCTGAGATAGACCGTGAGCTCTCGCTGATCAAAGATTGTGTCACCAAGGAGGACTTACAAGCACAAGAAGAAGCTCCAATCGTGGCAGAATCCATTCGAGACAAGATCTGATCAGAATTCAAATCGCCGAAACTTTCGAAAAGGTTTACGGTCTACATATACCCTTGGCATTGGGACAAAACAGTCCGGGCACATCGTCTATGTGGTTCGATGAACAGATGTTCGGACATTCTGGGATCATCCCCGTCATCATGTCCATCATTCTCATCACGATCATCATGTGAATCATGTGCTTCATCTTGGATGATTCCCATCGGAAGTTCTGAAAGGTCTTTATCCTCAACCACGATGACACTCTCGTGTTTTGCTGTCGACTGGACCCCTCTACTCGCCTTGGGAAGGACTCGTTCGAGTTCGTGCTCATTACAGAGATTCTGGCACATGACTGAGTCTGATGCATTTCATGTGTTTGACGGATCTGCTGAGAATGTGATTTCAATCAGCTCTTACATTGAGACTGTTGGTTTGTTTTTCAATCGACCGCTGTCAAAGGGCTTATATAGACCAAGTGACAACGATGGTGTTCTTACTTGTGTCGGCTCGCTGTTCATCTGTGGATTGTGTTGGAATCTCCCTCAGAATCACCTGAATTTTGGCAAATTCCTGGTACCAAGCACTGGATGCTTATACATGCTGGGACTATAATGAGTCAATTACCCCTTCTGGCTCATACTGGATTAGACATGAAGCCCTGGAGACGATACTGACAGTGTGGTGCACGCACTGGGTTTTCTTGGCTATCATTACTCTTGCATGATTGGATTTCCATCATGGAATTCATCATCATCATGAGGATTTGACCTGGATTAGCTATGAATAAGAACTGGATTTCCGTTCAGCACAACACACAGCATCTATCGACAATGAATTTGACCTATATTGGCTTGGTGCAGACTTCGCCGCCCTCAATCCGTGTGGGATTCACTGATTTGGTCTCAATTCAGTCACATTTTGTACCATAATCTGGCATCTGGTCTCATGACTGCAAATGACACCAATCAGTTTCACATATCTTGGACTCCATGAAGGGATACCCTTTTCTTTGGATGCTCGACGACATGGCGACACTCGGTTTCTGTTTTCTGGCAGTGGGATGTCAGATCCTGATTTCATCATGGATCATGGATCTTGATCATGCATGTACGTTCTTCACTCAGACTTTCAACTTTCGAATTTTCGAGCTTGAACGGAGCTATTTCTGTGTGCCCTAAGGTACCTATGCGTTTCATTCAAGTCGACGGCCATCGCGAAGCACAGATCTCAGCACAATTCAGCTCAATTCAGCTCAATTTCTCACATTTTGGCATAGATTAGTCGGTTTTTGGTCACTTTAGCCGTCTTATTCACTTCACTTGACCCAGCCTGACATACTGGCGTATGTTTTCAGAGGGGGAGTGTAACGGCAGCAGTAACAGCACTCAGATTATACATCAATGTGATCAGAATTTCAATGATTCTCAGATGTACATTAGTGCAGTAAATTTTCCGCTTGTTTTCATGTTTTCTGTTCGCCGCCAGATGTCGCCTGTGAGCGCACGTCGAGTCGCATTTGTCTTTCGTGATTGCCCAATCGGATTTATTTAAATTATTTCGAATGATTTCACGTTGTGTCATTATGTGCGATGGATGCACAATGAGATTCTATGTCTGCTCCATTTTTGTAGACCGGGTTTTCTGACTATTCATATTCCACCATGGAGTTCAATGGACTTACAAGTGCTTCGCATATGTCCCTCCCAGAGGCTGGATATGGGTCTGAAGAGGGTCAGTTGGGTTCGGAGATATCAGGGGCAGTGTCGGGCGTTTCGACCCCTGGGGCATCAAGGCTACAGGCTTCGCAGTTACAAGAAAAATCCGCCACTATGCAGCGGTTACAGAAAGCCTTGGTACCCCACGCTTGACCCGGGGAGGGCATTGATAAGCCCTTGGCGTCAATGAACAACTCCTCCTCTGGCCCGAATGACATCTCGTTCAGGGTGATGGAATCCAGCGTCGACTGGAGACCTTCCAGCGGACATTGGGTGGATCCTATGCCGGTTATGACCAGGATCTCTTCGCCCTATCCGCGACGATCTTCTCCACCGTACGTCTGGTATTGTCCAGAGAGCCATGCCAATACATGGGCCCCCACTCCTTCAAACCCCAATGGCTGTGCCAGGCTGAGTCTCCTCGATGCCAATGCCTCCTACACTTCCGCAAAAGTGGGGCATCCCGGGAAGCGAAGACATCCGTCTCGGGCGCTTCGGCTCCCAGGGTCTGGATCATCCTGGCATACACCTGCGGCGCCATACCATACTCCGTGAGCTGAACTCCGCGGTCCCCTCTGGACTTGGCACCCACAGCTTGCACCGCTTGGACGATCCGATCCTCTTCCTCAGCATTCCGTTGGGATGATCCGCATGCATAGTCCGTGGACAGCCATGTAAGGCATTCATTATCCTCCCTGACCAGCGTTGCACGATGGGGAAGGGCTCCAATGGCGTTTCACACCATGGAGTCATTCCCCATGATCATATCCCAATCCGTAATGTCAGCCACATAGAAGTTCCCGGATAGAGTGCTTCTCTTCGCCAAATCAGGGCGGTTCAAGCGCTCATGCTCCCAGAAATCCATACTGATAGTGGCCTCATGGGTGCCGCCACCCAAAATCTCTCCATTGGCCACCTTCAGGCGTACCGGTCTACGGCTGGGCTGCAGGGATTCCTCCTCGAACAACCCTCTCCGGACCAGGCTCACCTGGGCACCCGTATCCACCAAAACATCCACCACCAACTCCCCTTGTGCGCACGGTACACGCACCTTCAAGTGCAACTGCTGCTCGTCACCCTGCGGTGTATGGACGACTCTCACAGCATGCAACTCTAGCACATCCGGGTGCATCAGGACTTCGAGGGTATGGTCATGGATGGTGTAGATCTTGGGCTGGTCCTGCCTGTCCACGGGGCTCTCAGTGGTGGCTCCTTCTTTCTTGCCCCGTCCCTTGCCCACATACACTTCCATTGGCAGGGCGCTCCAGGGGTTGGGAGTGGCGAAACTCAGTGGTTTTGGCTCTTCTTGAGCCTTCTTGGGCACCTGATGTCCCTTCGCTTTCTCTAGGATTCCACTGATTTTCGGAGGAGAGACCTCCGAGGTCCCACTCCCGTGGGGGCTCCTCTAGACGTGGCCTGCCGCAGCTCCCTCCTGCTGCGATCCGCTCGGACTTTGTCCACCACGTTGCTGGGCTTTGAGTTCCTCCAACGTCCTCAACATGTCCGCAGCAACCTCCTGGATCGACCTTACGCGTCGGTCTCGGCCAGGTCCTCCACCATAGCCTTCTCCTCCGCCTTTCCCTTGGCGCTTTCCTTGGCCTTTTCCACCGTCTCCGCTCTTTGCCTTCCAATCGGCAATTCGTTGCTCCTTGGGCTTCTTGTCGGGATGGGCGGCGAAGTAGGTCTTCTTGTCCTCCTCATATACCTTGCAATGCTGGTGGTCATGTGCATGGTTGTTTTCCTTGCCGTAGCAGACCAAGCAACCAGTGGGCTGTGATCTGTACTCGCGGAACGAGAGCGGCGGGTTGCCGATCCTCCGCGGTTCTCTGCGATTCTTGGTCCTGGGGTCCAGGCGGTTCCACCTGGACCTGTCCCGCCCATTCTCCTTCATGTTGTGCGCTACGAACGCGAAGAAGTGGGCTTCTTCATGATCCTCTGGGGTGGTCGCGGTCCAGAGATCTTGGCCGCTCCCACTCCCTTCCTCCGCCGTGCCGACCGTGTCCCCCTTGACCTCTCGGTGGTGGCGATTTTCTCGATGACCTCAATGTCCTTGGCCTTGTCAATCCTGCACGTGGGCCTCGTTCTTGGCATTGAGCTTCAGCTCCACCGTGATGTACTTCACGATCTCGTCCAGGCTCATGCGGGCGAAGGTGACCTGCATCCTCAGCGGCTCTCCGCGCCTCCACTCCACGTTGTTGAGGCGCATCAGCCTTTGCCCCATGGTGTCGCCGAGTACCTCCACGTAGACGGCGTTCTTCAACCCCAACATTCGGCTGGGCTCACCGAGGTTTCGCCGGCAAAACTCCATTATTCCGGCGTGGGTGTCCTCCGATGCCATGATGCGTACGGCCAGGCGCTTCTTTGCTCTCTTCTTCTCCTCATCCTCCACTCTTCTCTTCCAGTGCCCAGGGAGGACATCCTTCAGCAGGTGGCGGATCTCCCTGGCCTCATTCCAGTCCTCCACCAGCTTGAGGCTTCTTCGGTACTTGCGGATGTACCAATTCCATTCCCGGACCCTCAATTCCCCGCGCTTCAGCGGCAGCGGAACCGACCACAAATCCTCCAACTTCTGGTTGGGGGGGTCCACTCGCTCCTCGTCCTCCAGCCACTGGAGGCAGGCCTGCTCCGTCTGGATCACTCCCTCGCGGATCTGATCCCTGAGCTCCTCTTTCAGGTCCTGCGCCAGCCTGTGTGGGAATGTCCGACATACCCACTTGTCCCTTGGCGCTCCCTACATCTCGCCGACGACCTCCTCAGCGAAGTCCTCCCAATCCAGGATGACATCATCCAGGTTGGAGGGGTTACCATCGTAGTAGGGGATTTTGATTCCCCTGAGGTCGTCAATCCTGATGGGTGTCCGACGTCTGCAGCCACCACTCCACCAAGACGGATACCACCTGTGGCCGGGGGGTGTGAGTACACTCCTCGTACATCCCTCTCCTCCATGGAGTGCAGTCCAGTTGGGCCTGAACCCATGGGGTTTGGGATGCGGGAAGGACTTGCTCCACCGGCTGTCCATATCCCCGTAGTGGGGTCCTTCACCCACAGGTTTCCGCCTGGATGGCCTCGACAATGTCCGTCGGCCCTTCCCATGGTTCGCCCCTGCACGGTCTGGTGTTGGATCTCCTCTTCCGCATAAACTGCATGGGCAGTCGTAGTGGTCGGTGGATCCTGGGCGGCATGGGACATCTGTACCGTCAGGCTCCTCAGGTCCGTGGTTGCGTGCTCTTCCCCCATGGACCAAGCCAGTGCCGTATGCTCCCCGAGCATTATGGATTCGCTGAACATGGGAACAAACGGCAGCACAACCGGGTCAACACGCGGAGGCGTGTAAGGTGCCTCTGCAGGGCCGCCCATGGGTTTCTCCATGGCGCTCCTGAGGGTCTTAACCCGCTCCACCAGCTCTGCTGCTGCCGGCTTTGCCGGGAGCTGCGGACCCGAGGCGAGGGGTTGTAACTCCTCTAGCCTTTTCAGGCGTCCCGACATGTCCTCCACCAGGTGGAGGAGGCTGTCCACCACTCGCTGCTGCTTCTGCAGGGCCATCTCCAGCTTCTCCCGGTACCGGTCTTGCTCCGCACGCAGCTCCGCCATGTCTCTCTCCGCTGCCGACTGGTCATCCAGGATCCCCGCGACGTCCTCCTCTAGGCCGTCCTTCGCGCTGTCCAGGCGGTCGAGGTGCTGCATGATGGCGTCCATCCCCATCTTTGGGTACTTGCCGATGAGGAAGGATACGTGCTCGCAGTGGCACTCAACGTGCCTTCTACCTGATCCGGCGCATCCGACAGTTCCCGGCACCTCGGACTCCTCCGCCATGGGTGTGTCGCCCATGCTATCCCGCGTTGGCTCCGTTCGCCGGGCCACAGGCGCCGTTCTGGCCCTGGCAGGCCTCTCCAACGCCTCGGCGTCATGCTCCAAGCTGGGTTCGGGGGCCGTGTGCGCCCTTGTGGGCGGTCTGGCGATCTCCTGCGACTCCGAAGGGTAAGCGGTCCGATAGCCATCAGAGTGCCCCTCGGAATCTGCAGCTGACCACAGCCGGACCGGGCTGGGATCCGTCCCCATCGCCCTGGCTTCCGCCGCGGGTTTTGGGGACCCGCGCTTCCGGTAACGCAGGGCTCTGCCGTTGCTTCCAGTCTCCTCCAACTCCTCTGCAGCGGAGCGGAGATTGCAAGCCTTGCGGCATTGCTTTTCGCACATGGAGGCCAGGTCCTCCATTTCTAGCCCATGTCCTGCAAGGGCTCTCTGTTCTGAGCATCTTCGCTCTTCTGGGGCTTCCCAGTCCGGCATGGACTCCACGGACTCGACGATCTGCACCCGGGGCATCCTGGGGCAGGGCTCATGAGGGCCCAAGTCCCCGGTGCGGCGGTAGGGGGCAGGTACTCCTCTGCTACCATAAAGAAGGTCCCTACCAGGACCGGCCCCTGCTGTACCCCTTTGACCATTTCCTGCCACTCCTATGGTCTTGCTTCTCACCAGGTTCTGCATGATCTTGCCTTATGCTGCACAATTTCCCACAAAAAATAGTAAAATACGCCTCCTTCACACAAATCCTGATCCCTTGCAATAACCAACTCCCAAGTACAATCCAAATCCAATCAATCCACACTGAGGGCTTCCAAGGGTGTTTGAGGTCCCGCGTTGACACTCAACAACTCCTTTCAACACGTCGGTCGTCTCACAGTGCACACGGAGACACGGGCGTTGGGCATGTATGTAGAAGTCCATCAAAGAGGAAGCTCTGAAATTGGCATATGAACACAAATAAAGCAAAGTTGGGGAAAGATGGAAACGTACACAATCACAGCCCTAGACCCCTCATTCCCTGGACTCAAGACCTTCCCTTGACTCGCCAACATGATGCCCTGAACCCAGTCAAATAAGATGGCTAAATGCCATGTGTCAAAAGTCACTACACAAACCCCAAAAATGTGTTCCCTCCCAAGCCTCTAAATCCTAGCCCAATAGGGGAGGTGGCGTGTCATAGCCTAGAGTGGCACTCAGGACCATGCCCTACCCTGACAAACGTTGGTTGGACTTGGAGTTGATTGGGCCTGGAGAACTGCCCCATGAAGATGACCTCACAACCTAGCAAAATCAGGCAAATCACACCATAGTGCCCAAAATTCAATTATATACTCAAAAATGCATACGGCAAATATTCAAATGCTCCATGCATGTGTCAAACCCGAAAGTAATATACAAGGGTGATATAGACCCAAGATCCATGCCCAAGAATATCCCAACAATGGCTCCCAAACCCCTTCCGGATGTACACATGCCATGCTTCACAAGGCAACTCTCGAATTTGAGACCTAATTTTGTGAGGCCTCGTGTGCCACGTCAAAGTGACCAAGTGATCCGGCATATGGTGAGGTACAACACCGAAGCATATGCCAACATATAAGCAACATACCATAGTTCACAGATCTCTAGGCACGTTACTGTTAGCCGACCAGTTGAGCACATAAAATACAAAAATGAGCATAAAATCAGGTCAAAAACATGCAAATAATGCCAAATTCAAAGTAATCACAATAGTATATAACTTCGCTCACCCATGGTATCAACATATGGTTCAAAGCACAATTGCTTGGAACCATTTGCAAACAATCACCCTACTTGGATCCCCACATGGACGCATGGGGACACCTTCGAACCTCCTCCCAACACGCACCACGAAAAACCGGAAAATTGGTAGTGGCGCTTGTGGGTCGCTCCGAAAACCTTCCCACATGCACTATATGTGCAGTAGACATAGTCTAGCGCCATGGAGCTCACCATTGTGACATGAGCGAAGCCCTTGCCACGCATGACTCCACATATCTTCCTACAGACGGAGATATATAACATGGGCGTGAGCATAGCGAAGCACATACCATGCATATAACACATACCCTCAAAAAGTGGCTCCCACCATGGTATGCCATGCCCCTTCATGGACATAACTTCACGTTAAAAATACGTAGGAACCCAAGGAAAGTTTCTATGCGACACCAACACTCATGCGGTACACCTGAAATTTGCATTAAAATATTCGGTAGCATGATCCAAGAGTTATATATCACTTTCTACCCTCTTGACCATTATCCCTTTCTACACCCGGCATGTGTACACATCAAAGGCGTTTGATGCTTCCTAAATTGAGTTGAGACCAAGGCTATTCCAACCCAATTCTCGAAATTGGAATACCTCGCCGTGAGCCGGAGATATGACCTTTCAAAGTGGCCTTACGAATCAATTTTGTTTCGCTTATATCTCCAAGAAACATGAAGGAGACAACAAAAGGAAGGTTGATTCGTGATCGGGGAAAAATGTAGGACCACTCGAAATTCATCATATCAAGTGCGGCGATCTCGAAGTCGAAAATCCGATTCTGAATGTCTGAAAAAATCAGATTAATTTTGCGAGTGTATAACATGAAGATTGCGGAAGCAACCAACCCGTTACTGATGAAATCTGACCCTTCATCAGGGGTTTCCGCCAAAATATCTGGAAATAACAGTTAACCAATCGGTTACCGCAAAATCGCGAGCCAACTGACAGTCGCCGATACATTGACAATCAGAACGGATAGCCGAAAAATTACGGAAACATTATGACAAAAAAACCCTGTTGATTCCTGACATTTCGATATATAAATCTCAGCCTTGGTATTGAATATGGCCGCTCATAGCTGGAATGGTCAAGCCTATCACACTATCACATCAGGTTACGTCAGGTGGATTGGAGAGTATGCTATCAGCCAATGGCGGCTTGTCGGCACATAGATACACACCCCAAGTGACCCAAAGATGGCCACGGGGGTCCGAACCGGCTTCAGAATTGGCTTCATTTGGCTCATTTGGTTCATTTGGTCATAATTCAAGTGGAATTCCTTGAAATGGTTTGATTCAGTCCATTCCTGCCCTCAATCTGATTGCTTTTGCCATCCTTGCAATGGAAATGGTTCACATGGTTGATTTGAATTTTTGATCATTTTGGTGTCACACTGTGCGGTACATTTGGAAGGCAATGTACCGGTACATTTAGGACCCCTATCACATTTAGCAATAGAAGTGCTGCCCCATCAGCCGGCGGCCATCTCCAGCTGTCCGGTAGGTACCCGTCCATGTACCAGCGGCTGTAATAATGCTTACGCCCGGCGCTTTTTGGCCTGTTCGTTCAAATTTTTGGGAATATCTTCAGGAGGAAACCACGAAATTTCAATTTTTTTTTGAGAGATCCGTAGCTTGAATGCTATTTTATATCTGTGATTGTCAGAATTTCTGTCAAAATGCACCGTACCAGAATTTCTGCCCTAGGTGGTTGGGGCATTTTGGCCCATGTCTGCAAAAATCCCAAAATGGCTGTTCCAATTTTGGACATTTCTTCATGCCAACGCCGTGTTTTCTAATTCCGAGTTTTTCTGCTACGTTGGCATTACAATCCGCATTAAATGGATATTCGCCTTGGTAAATTGGAGCCAAAGTGCCCCCTTCAAAGTCCAAGATTTGAACAACCAGATTTTCCCCTGTTCTGTCAAATGTGTCAGCATTATGAGGAGATCTTCTCGAAAATGTCCTGTGGTCACCGACCATGAGAAGTTGATTGCGACTCTCTCTCAAAAAGATCGTGCGTTGCGAGGTGCATGGGACATCCTCAATGGAGTTGTCAAAGGTCCCACACAAGCCGAACAGAAGTGGGTTATCCCGAAGAACCATATTGCCTACTACTTGAAGAAGCTGAAGGAAGAAGGAGTGTGCATTGAAATGGAGGTGAATGCCCCCAAACCTGGAGAGTCAACTCCTCGACGTCAAGAAGATGTTAACGTCGATCCTTGGGACCTCTATGTCCAAGCCTACCAATGGGCGGGTCAAGAAGTAAGTAAAGGGAAACTAAGTTCTCGTAAAGCTGCTTCTGAGGTGTACCTTTGATTTGGCATAAATTTGTCACACACTATTGTGTACCACTGTGGCAGTGAAACCTGGAGAGCCCCACCCCCCGGCCAAAAAAACTGGAAATGCGCAAGAGGCGGCCTAGCACGGCCAAGCATATCCTTTTGGAACATGTCTCAAAGGACATTGTCAAAAAGAGAGCGCCACAAAACTCACCGGTGGCGCCAAGGTACCTCCCTGGGACATTTGTTGCACCCACAGTGCAACATGGCAAAAATTGCCCAAAACAGGCGCACCCCCCTACCATCCTCCCCAAATAGCTCAAAGTAAGCAAAGAATGTCGTAGCACGGCCAAACATATCCTTTTGCAACATCATTCAAGCTACATTCTAAAAAAACAAAGGTCCACCGAACTCACCGCTGGCGCCAACTTACCCCTCCAGCACTTTCGTGGCAGCCCCAAAAGTACTGTGTGCCACTGTGGCGGTGAAACCTGGGGAGCCCCTACCCCCAACAAATATAGCTCAAATTGAGCAAGAGATAGCCTAGCACCGCCAGGCATGTCCTTTTAGGACATGTTTCAAAGGACATTCTCCAAAAAAAAAGGGCCACAAAACTCACCGATGGCGCCAAGTTACGTCCCGGGGGGAAAAAATTCCCCCCTAAAAATAAGAGAAAATTTTGGTAAAATTTTACCAAGTCAAAACAAATTATTGCAAAATGTTTCAGAACTGATTTGATACATGTCTGATTAGAATACATTTTTGTCTTCTACTTAAGAAGAGCTTTTAGACAAAAAAAAAGGGTTTGTAAAACGGTCACGGTGGCACCAAGTTTTGATCTTAGGGGGCTGAACGCATGTGACTGTGTATGCGAGTATGCACTTGGAGTAAGAAAAAGTCACTGCCATGTCCTTCTTAGAGGTCCTGATCCAGGCCAAGCCCACCCTAAAACCCATTTGTTGATGCTGAGACTTACTTAAGCATTTTTACCTCTCTTTTGAGGTTTAAAGTACACTTTCTCAAAGTAACTTGGGTTATAACCCTAGCCCCCCATGAAGTTCACCCCTATCACTCAACTGAGCCGAGGTACCTTCCTTCATGGAGGTTATACCGAGATAAAGTAGGCACTTCATGCCTGAGGCCTTGTGGGTTAAGCCTAATGGTCCCCCCCTTCAAGACCCCTATACTCAACTGATGCTACCACTTATTGGGTTATTGGTTCTACGTTTTAACTGTTTCTGAATTCAGTTGCTTGGCCGAGTCATCTTCGCTGACGTGGGATGTCAGGATTGTGATTTTCTGGGTGCTGAGGGGGGTTCGGTGAGAACCATTTTCGAATTTTGTCAGAATGTTCATTGCCATCGAAGTCACCGTGTCCTTTGATCCAGGTGAAAATTATGTGAAGGTGGGTGTTGTAAAGAAAATTCCAAATATGGTTGTACCAAAGAGCGAAGCAATTAGCGTTTGAAGCGAAGGGTTTAGCATTTGATTGTTGTATTTGGTGGGGTGTAGAGCAAACCGACAGGTTGTCAACAGCACAAATTATCGGTTGAGAGAGGGTGTTGATTTGTGGGAGGTAGGTAAACAAGATAATGGCATAAACTTCTGCTGGGTAAGATCCTTTTATGGGCGATATGTTGCAGATGGCTGTTGGCGGTGTAGTGTTAAAGGTGATGGTGGCACCTGATGGCGTGTCCACTGTGGGGTCATCCGACCCGTCGGTGTAAGGGACCGTAGCATTGGGGTAGGCTTCGAGTGCGGCTCAAAGATCGTGGCATCCCCAATAATGTAGGGTTGAAATTTTGGGGAAGAGAGATTTTTTTTTTAGGGTAAGTCGAATGAAACTTTGAGTGGTTTCGGTGCCAGTGAAAGAAAAAGGGAAGTTGGTCGTGTCGGGTAGTGAGAGAGGCTGGATAGACTTGGAAATATCCTGGGATGTGGGGAGAGTAAGGAAGCGAAAGTGGTGGTTGGGGGTGAGGATTGTGGACTTGTCTGGGAAAGTAACTCTGGTTTTCTGAGGCAGTGGGTGGTCGACTGTGCCTTGGAACCATAGGGTTGTTTTTGTGGTGTGGGTGGTATTTTTCGTAATGGAATATGTTGGTGGGTTGCTGTTGGACTGGTGGTAATTAAAGGCGACTTCGACTGTTGTGTGCGTAGGGATTTGAAAAGGGGGACATGGATTGACTGTGGGAATGTTGTGAGTGTGGAAGCCTAAAAAAAGGGCTGAGTGAGCGGTCATGAGTTGTATGGTGTTGGGATTAGTGGATTTGTGGCGAAGGGTGGACGTGACTCCTTCATTGACGTGGGAAGGTCCGTCGTTATGTTTGTAGCGAAGTATATGGTTGATGGCTTGGATGTCGTTGACAATAGAAATGTTTGTGATGTTTAGACCTAGTGTGTGTGGGGGGGAGTATTTGGTTTCATTGGGGGTTCAAAATCATTTGTTTTGTCCTTTTGTGATTGAATGTTTCTACTTAATCTTGCATTGTCTATCTGCAGCCCTTCTCTGCTACATTGGATTCTAAAACTATTCATTGATTCGATCCATATCCTGTTCATGCTCTAATTGCCGCTGTCGTCCTGTATTGCAACTCCAAAAACCTGCAGGATTTTATCAAAACCTTTAGGGCCCTAATTAAAGATGTTCTCTCCCTGGTTGCGGTTGTGCTCAACCTACCCTCGAAGGCTGGTGCTGACATTAGTGATTGTAGTGCAGTGGTGTCTCCTGCTCCGCATGCTCTTCCGGGCGGGTGCTAGTTTTTGGCCTTTAGAAAGATGGGCGTTCTGTATGCCCTTCGCAAAATTGGTGACCCCCTCCTTCTTTACTAGGTAGGGCTTTTGCCGCTCACCCCAAGCATAGGCGCCGGCACAGAAATTGGGCGCCATAGGAGTGGTACCAGTAGCTGACCAGGACCTTTGGTCCAACATCAGTGGAGGTCGATGATGGCAGCCACGCTGGGGTGAGAGGTGGGACACACACGGACATACGTAGCACACTTAGGGGTATGGTAACACCGCCAAGACAGGTAGAACCCCTTGAGTCTGGACCAGTTAGGGGTCCTAACTGTGGGCATGCTTGTCACAAAGGAAGGTGGACACACCTTGCATAACCACACTTTGTTGATAGGTTAGCATACCTCCATGACTCGCCACCACCGTGTCGGTCATATGATAGACTAAACACTGATGGAACGCAGTCTCAGGGTCACAAAGTGCACTAAGCGTGGTAACCTGCTCGGTCAACAGGCGCCCATACCTCAGTGGCGCCGGTGCAGGCTCCAACGGAAGGGAATAACATCCCCACAGTTGGTTATGCTGCGACATAGCCTCAGCACGAGTTAGGAGTTGACACTCGTTGTTCTCCATGAGGTAGGACCAGGACACGGGGTTGATGGTCCCGTCGGGTTGCATGAAGGTAGACATCGGTTCCCAGGTCGCCTCAGAAACTCCATAGCCTCCTAAAAGGGTGAGGAATTTCACACCCTGTTTACATTCGTTTCGGGCAAAACCTGCCGCAACGTAGTATCCCTCGACTGAGATCTCTTCCGCAGTCATTTCATCGTTTCGTGCGCGTCTTCAGGTTAGGCAGCGTTCTGCAGGTCCATTTTCTGAACCTCTTTATCGCTTAGGTGCCAATCATCCCATGAGAAGTCGTCGGGGGAGTGGTAGTGCCTCACCTGTTTTGGGGGCGCATAGTAGTTCTTGACGGCTATCCGGACTGCACCTGACATGGATCCTGGATCCATCTATCCAGATGATACAATACAGCCCAGAAAAAGGCATCCTGCAGGGAGTTATGAGGCTAGGACGGTAGTCGCGGCTGGTGAACGAAAACATCGTCACCAACCTCAAAACTTGCGGGCGACCGTAGGCTATTCTGTCGGTTTGGTTCACGTTCAGGAACGTGTCTGAGGTTAGTTTCCGCCTGGTTCGCCAAAGATTGCTTGTGTTCCAACGAATCCTGAGCGGGGCTCTCGAAGGTTTCAGGAAAGGGGGATTTCAAGAACCCAGCAGGCTGTCCAGCATGAAACAGTTCCTGCAGGGCGAGACCTGTAGACGAGCTCCTCTTTAAGGTCATGGTTAGCACAGTCCATGGCAGTAGCTGTACTTAATTTTTGGTACATTCCTGTTTCATCCCGATTCTTGAGTTCTGTTCGACCACACAGTTCGGTCTCCCGCAAGGAGGGTTAGACGTGTGAGTATAGGGCACAGCTGTGGTTACCTGAACGTGAGTGGGTTCGGATCACGTTTGTACCATCCTGTGTTGCTACGGATGCGTACATCTTCATCAGGGTGCACCTGTTTCGGCCTTCCTTATGGCTTGAAGCATTGGTCCACCAGTGTGTTTGCAGTCTGCTCAGCTGTGGTTTTCTTACTGCAATGGCACACACGGGTGAAGCGTGACAGGCCACAGGCTGCAACTAGGCGGCTATCATAGCCATCAAAGCGTGGCTGGCCGTGAATGAATTCCTCAGAGAGAAGAGGGGTAGTACAATAAGGTATGTGTAAGCTGGAGATCAGTCCCCTATCCCTACTATCGCTCTGCTTGCTGGCATGACAGCCACAAGCATCGACAATGGTCCGCATACGAGACGACAGTTCAGTCAAGATTAGACTACAGAACAAACACTCTCGGAAGAGGTACACTGAGCGATTGGCGCCAGTGTGACCTGAGCTGAGATGGGATCACTGTAGGCACCCATCGAGTCGTGCCTCAGGCAGGACAATACGATCCTGGTAGAAGAGGTATTGGCTTTCTTTATACCACTGGTTTCCGTCTATGACAAGGGGTTCAAGACCACTGCTGAGGTTTTGGAGAACATTTTTATAATCTGACTGATATTTGGTTAGACTTCAACCCTCGAGGATCCGAGCCGTACGCATGGACAGATCAGCTGGACGTCCATATGTTGAAAAGCCTCTTTGGCAAGGGCCTCAGAGCTCTGACCAATAAGTGCATCGAAGCTGTTGCGCGATATATAATCAGACATTTCATTTTTATACAAGGTATACAATGGACGGTTAGCCTCAACTGGCTGAGGTATGTCCACCAGCGTTTTCATTTCGCTTTCTCTCGGGGTGGGCCCTTCTGAACGGACTTCAACGGTTCTTGAGCACATAGCCCGATAATAGACTTAGGTCCCAACAGTGGGGATGCTGAGGAGAGCAGCAACATAGCGGCGAGGGGTTCCTGGTCGTAGATGCTGTAGTTGAGACGAGCCTGGTTCGATTTCCAGTTCCAGGCACCAAGTCGCACCAGTCGGAGGGATAGTCGTGTTTTAGAGAACCATTACGGTTCAAACCTGGGGTGCAAGAATTGCAATGGGTTCGTTCTGCAGGGTTAAGCTCCTGCCATTGGTAAGTTGTTCCGGGCCCCCCCCTAAATCACTGGCATCAGTGAATTGGATAATCTCACCCTTAGGGCGAGGTACCCCGAGACAGTTGGAGGAGGGGATTTTCTTCTTCAACTTTTGGAAACACTCTTCCCCTATGCAGGTCCATCTCCAGGGAGTAGTCTTCTTGATTACGTCGGTGAGAGGGGCGGAAGAGTAAGTAAAATTTTAATGTGGCGCTGGTAGATGTTATCGGCACACACAAACCTCCCCACGTCGTGTGGACCCTTCTTAGGGTCATCGCGAATCTGCATGTCCTGAAGGGGCTGCATCTTAGACGCGGCGGGTTTCCACCAGCCATACTCCGCATTGAAAACCAGGTACTCCATGTCCTCTTTCATAAACTCACATTCTTCGAGTTTGATACGGAGATGATTTTCTTGACAAACGGTGAAAAACTGACGCAGAAGGAGGACATGGACCTCTTTGGTATTGTTACCAAAACTCAGGTCATCGATGTGAGCCTCCATCTCCGCCCCTGGAGAAATAAACTCTTGTACAAGAGGCCTGAGCCTCAATATATACAAAATTTGGTTCATCAGTTCCTGGTAGAGTCCCGGGGCGTTGGCGATCCCAAAAGGCATAACCTTAAAAGGCATGACCCTTAGGGGATATAAACGCCAGCAGTTCCTTGGCTGCGGCAGTTAAGTGAACCTGCCAGAATCCATTGCGTTTGTCAATTTGTGTTTTATACCCGCATCTAGTAATGCGCTCAAGGGTGTTTTCCATGTTGGGAATACTCCCCGAGTGGTTCTGGGCTTTGTTGTTGACATCACCGTAGGCAACAACGAGTCGCGGGGCAGTCGATCCTGGTTTAGCAACCACCAAACACGGACTGCAATAGTGGGGGTAGTCTCCCTTCTTATATTCCTCCACGAGGCTAGCATCAATACATTTCTGTATATGGCGCTCTATTTCTTGAAACTGTTCTTGAGGAGCGGGGTAGGGACGACATCTCAGTCGCGTTTACTCAAACTCAGGTTTGAGTTTTCGGTCCATGTGGACCATTTTTGTGCAGAAAAGAGGTGGACGCCAGGCACCGAACACCTCATCATAGGTTAGAAGCAGGATTCTCAGTCGAGGGTCAAGGTTCGGACTCTCGACTTTCTATTGGAAATCCTCCTCAGCATGGAGGTTGCTCTTACCACGCTCATCCTTTTTCTGCCGATAATCAGTTTCCGCAGGTAGTGTGCTGTCGTCCCACTCTGGGGGACACTGTTGTGTGTATTTCAGAGAGTACACTAGGAGTACCTCTGGGTCAGGTGATGTGTAGAGCTCATCATCCTCCTTAGACCATATGGAGGATTTCCAGGTCTGTCTGAGGTATTGGAGTTCCTCTTGGTGCTGAATACCTTGGGCTCTCACGTACAACATTTTTTCGCAGTTCCTGGGCGTCATGCTCTGACAGGGGCATGTTATCATCAGCAGGCCGTGCTAGAGAGCCAGTGTTCTGAGCTGCAGACCCTCCTGAGCATGCATGCTGCATGTGAAGCACAGGTTTCCCAACAGGGGAGCTTTGCTACGGGGCTGACTCCAGATATACCTCCTTAAGGAGGAGCTGGGCCAAGAAGGCACTGAGTTTGAGATCACCAGGGCTTGAATCAACAGGGGGAATAGAGCTGGCGATTTCAGACAGCTGATCGCCGGCATCTTCCCTCACAAGACCAGGTACAAATTCATCATCGTAGGATTCACACCCTGTAAGTGTGGCTGAAGTGTGCTCAGGGGATCTTTTTATGAGAGCCAAAAGAGTCAGAGCACAACGTTTGGCCATCACCTCTTTCAGTAGCACCTGGTCAAAATCATACAGGGGTACGGGGTTGAGGGATCGATGAACGATGAACAGGAAACTGGTCCGCTACCGGGCCCTCATAGCGGTGTCTGAGTCTGCAGGCACGTGGCTCCGACTGTCAGGGAGTTGCACTCTCCCCACAGTCATTTGGTCCAGCATTTGACACCAATAGGCGTGTCCGCCTGAACAACCCCGGTCAGGGGTACACAAGACCTCCTTCCCTCAGTCATAGGCAATTTGGGTCAGAATCTTTGCAAGCAGAGACAAGGGAGGGTTAGCATACACGAGGCCCTTGGTATTGCAGAAGATACAGAGGCGTTATTCAGATGTTTCGAGCAAAGAAATTGCTTCAAGTGCTGGTGTTGTCTCGCGAACGTATTCAACCTGGATGTCATCCCGGGATACCTGCAGGGCCGCCAGTCTGTATTCTAGGACGTGTCGGGCCAACTGGTAGTTTTCGGTACGATAGTTTGTCCTTGCTGCGTCGCGCAACCCGGACTCTTTTTGTCTTGACAGCTCCAAAGGTACGGGGAAGAGGCCACTGCCGAAGTCACAGTGAAGAGCATAGGGAGGTTGGAGGGACAACATGTTTACCTGGGGGTTTTCTCCAAGAAGGTCTGTGCCAATGAGGAAGTCAAAGGCGTCAGTGTCCAGCACTCTACGGTGCGGCATCCCAGATTGGTCGCCTAGACAAATCAACACATCGACACCCCCGAGGGAGTGAATGGTTCGCCCATCCCCTACTCTTATGGCCACACCCTTGGTTTTCTTCACAGTATTTAGCAGGTGCCGCGCCACTATAGAGAGTGTTGCGCCGGTGTCAAGCTCTGCCCGACGAACCCTGATCCCCAATTTTCCCGAGGATCCAGAACACCAAGTCCTTCTGTTCAGAGCTGCCCCCCTATTGTCCTTCAGGAAATTTCACGTCCACCCCCACAGCCAATCGCCTCTTCTTGGAGTTAGACTCCTCTGGGGGGGCTTTTGTTTCCTCCCGGTGTTTCTTAGGATCAGCCGTGGTAGGAGGAGGAGAAGCAGCAGGCGCTGACCAGCGCCTCTGGGGGTTACGGTGGCTGTCCTACCCTTGCCAGCCCCCTTGCCTCCGCCCGTTCTTCACTTGTCTGCATTCTCTTGGATTTCGGAAGGAGTCTGTTTTTTCAGCCTCTTCGCGGTTGAGTTTATCGCTCTCACGCTCTTTGATATGACATTCCTCCCCGTAGTAACAACGGTTGCCACAGGATCCACAGATGTTCGTGCATCTGAACTGATCCTGATTGTTCACTTGTTTTCCATCTTTGGTCTGCTGCACCCTTTTTAGTTGCAGCACGCATCCACTGTGATGGTCGCAGTCAGAGGCATGACAAGGTCCCCCCTTGTCATTGACGGGTGTGCAGTAGAAGAGTGGGAGTAGAGTTGTGTCGGGGTTCACCTCTTTCATCGTACGCAGATTACCCCCCCCCCTTATCTCCGCCCTTGCTGCAGTTAGAAGGGGTTTTGGCCCCTCGCGACTCACCACCATCAGGGGTGGGGTTGGCACCTCTCCCTAGGTGCCTCTTGAGAAGTCTTTCCATATGGGAGTTGTTCTCTCTCTGCCCAGCCAGCTCAATGAGCAGGTCCACCAGGTCATCTTACTTTTGAGTACGCCGCTTCCTCTCAAAAGTACACCTGCAATCCTCCAAAGTACGAGGGGGGATTTTACCCACAATCCACAGGTGGAGTTCAGTCTGTCCATAGGAACCCACGTTCATCCGGGAGAACACGTACTCCAGGTCGCACACATACTCAGAGATACGCGCAGTAGGAGGGAATACAGGGAGCATAGGAACCTCCTCAATCTGTCTGTCACTTTCTGAGTGAGTTTTTTCGATTACAGCATTGGGAAAATGCAATAAAGCCAAATCAAAAACAAATTGTCCTGAGTTGGCCGATGTTGGGCGTGCTGATCCACCCTACATCAAGGTAGGTAGGTAGGTGGGTGCACTCGGTCGTGGAGAGGCGCCCCATGCTTTCCGCTGGCGTTGCCGCTGTGAAGAAAAGGAAGAGGTCCCGCGCTTGAAGAGGGGAGGCAACTTACATCCCGCTAGACCTGACCGCTGGCCCCAAACAAAGCGGTCCCGGGCAACACAGGGAGGGCTGGTTGCCGCCAGCATGACATGCTTGTCATGCGGGGAGGGTGTGCCCCCGTACTTGTAAAGAAGGTCCCTACCAGGACCGGCCCCCGCTGTGCCCCTTCCGCCAGTAACCCCTGCTGATTTACTCCGGATCAACGATTGCATTCCTCAATTTCCAGGGTCCAAATCCAAAAATATAGAAAATAAAATCCTTCTTCAACGCTGAATGGCAACCAGATCCCACAAGTACAGCAATAACCCAATTCACAATCCAAATCAGGCTGCGGGCTTTCGTTCAGCACACCGGTACTCCCACGGTGGCGGGCATGTACAAGAATTGCACCAAGGAAGAAAGCCCGAAAAAAAAAAGACACTCAGAAAGTCGCATTAAAATATTCGGTTGCACGGTCCAAGAGTTATATATCACTTTATACCCCCTTGACCATTTTCCCTTGCTACACCGGGCATGTGCACACACCAAAGGCGTTTGATGCTTCCTAAATTAAGTTGAGACCACGGCAGTTCCAACCCAACCTTCCTTATTCTCATTCCTCACACTCGCGCGTAGATATGGCTCTTCAAAGTGATCCCACGATTCGCTTTTGTTTCCCTTATATCTCCAAGTCAAATGGGTGGCAAGTATAAGGGAAACCTGATTCGGGCATAGGGGAAGGAGTATGACCAATCGAAGAAGTCCAAATCAAGTGCGGCGATGTCGAAGTCGAAAATCCGATTTCGACATCACGAAAAATTCAGATTAAAGTTTCGAGTGCTTATTTAGAAAAATGCGGAAGCAACGAACCCTTTACAGATGAAATCTGACCCTTCAGAAACGTTTCCGCCAAAATATCTGGAAATAACAGTTAACCAATCGGTTAACGCAAAATCGCGAGCCAACTGACAGTCGCCGATACATTGACCATCAGAACGAAAGGCTGAAAAATTACGGAAACATTATGATAATAAAACCCTGTTGATTCCTGATATTCCGATATATAAATCTCCGCTGGCGGTGCCTCGGTTCTGAATATGGCCGCTCATAGCCGGAATGGCCAAACCTATCACACTATCACATCGGGTTAGTCCAGGTGGATGGGAGAGTATGATATCAGCCAATGGCGGCTTGCCGGCACATAGATACACACCCCAAGTGACCCCAAGATGGCCACGGGGGTCCGAACCGGCTTCACCCCCCTTCTCAGAGCGTGGTATCCGCTCGGAAACCAATGAAGAGAGGACGGGAGGACCCCAATGGGCTTCAAACCCCCCCTCCATGTCCCAAGGACACATGGAGGCCCCACACACGTCGTAGGCGTCCCCCATGCCCCATGAGAGGGGTGAGGACACTGATAATCAGCGCCCTACGCCATATCCGGTCTCCTCTTGATCTACAACATGGACCAAGGGGATCAAAGATAGAAAAACGTCGTCGGTCGACCTAAATAAGTATACCACAATGCAATATATATGTGGAGACCGAGTGAAGGGGGTATATGGCCGATCAAGGCCGAAAAATCCCCGGATGAACGCCCTCACTTGTCTCCCCATTCACAGAAACAAACAAAATGCCAAGGGGGGATCCATTACGGTGCTACAGCAGCAACCAAATGGACCAATACGTCCTTGACATCCAAAGAAATACCCTTTTTCTTTAGGTAGTCCATCCAGACCGTGGTGTACCTCGGCACGAAACTGCTCGGAGGTTCCCACGAGTCCCTGGATGCGGCGAATCCCTTCCAACGGACTTTGTAAAGCCTACCCCCAGGCGTCCCCGGGTCCGGCTTGTCCGCCAGGATCTTCTCGGCGGTGAAGTGGTCGTCCTCACCCTCGTCGTCCGAGTCCACATCGCCGGCCGTGAACTCGAAGGTGACGGGACGTCCGCTGGGGTCTGGTGCTCGGGGACGAAGCTGGGTATGGTCGCGGTCCAGGATCTTGTTATCCCCCACACGAACCGCATACACATCCTGCCCGACCTTCCGCACGATTACCCCCGGCACATACCAAGATGCCTGCCGATGCCTGGACAGGACATCCTTGTGGTGCCGCTCCACCCACACGGTGTCTTGGAGACCATACTTCTGGACTTTTCCCTGCTTGAAGTACTTGGCCCGCTTGTCATGCTCGTCCTGAAGTGCGTTGCACACCTTGGCCGCCGTGTCGTCCGCCTCAGCCATCATGGCGTTCGCATCCCGGGCCACTTTGCCATGGTTCATCCACGGGAGAGTGCGTGACACTCGATCCCGTAGGAACAGGATGCGATGGGGCGACAGTCCAGTGGGCCCCGGAAGGTCGTGATACGCTTGGAGCACTCTCCACAGCGAGTTATACCAGTTCCGGCCCGGTTCGTCAATGTGTAGCTGGCGGAACTTCTCGAACATCTGCCGCCCGGCCACCTCAGCACGGCCATTCGACCGGCTGTGGTATGCCACGGTCTTGGCATGCCGAATCCCCATATGCTTGCACATCGTTTTGAACCACGTCCCCACGAATTGACTGCCCCGATCGCTGCAGATGACAGCTGGGATATCGAAAATCGTCAGCCAATGCCTGATCATGGCATTAGCGACGGTCTTGGCCTGCAGCCCCACTCCATGCTTGTCCTTCTTGTCCTTCTTCTTGGACTTCTTGCCCGGGACTGCCACGATATACCCGCTGTGCCTGTCCACCGCCAGGATGACACAGTCGTATGTCTCTCCTTCCACGGTGACCTCCGGTATGGCGAACACATCCATGGCCACGGACCGCATAGGGGCTTCCGGTATAGCCGTATATACCGGGTTGCCCGCTGTGGAGTGGTTGGGGCTCTTCGTGGCCCGACACACGGCACAGTCGCTGCAGTACCTATCCAGGATGGCGTAGTACCCCGGAGGGAACTTGAAACGCCACTCCAGGTCCTGCTGCATCTTGTCTCGGCCAGGGTGCATGAGCTGGGCGTTGTGCCAATGGTCAATGAGCCCCTCCACTCGGTTCTCGGGCACCAGCAGGTTGTCCTTGAGGAACAACTTGTCGCCATCCTCGGTCAAGCCCTCGGGCCATTCGTCGTCCGACGGGGCGCTCACGGCATTCCAGTACTTGCTCCAGTGCTCGGATGCCGCATAGTCATCCGACCAGTCCTCTGTGAGCATCGACCTGACTAGCTCTACAGGGGCCACCATCCAATGCTCGAGGGTTTCCTCTCGAATAGCTTGGACGCGGGCACCCCGGAACTTGGCCAGGTCCGTACGGTTCGCCATCACCACAAAGCACTTGACCCCCTCTTGCTCCATGACCTTCTCCATCTCGATGATGCGCTTGGCCTCCTCGGTTTCCTCGGCATCCCCATGGCTGGATATGTCCATCCAAGCCTTGCCCGCGGGGTAGGCCCATCCACTGAGGCAATCCGCCACAGTATTGTCCTTCCCCGGGACGTATACGACGCTGAGGTCGAACTTGGCGAACGTCTCGTGCCACCGGGCCCTCCTTGCCGCCGGTCCCGAGGGGGTGTCGACGTGCTCCTTGTGCCAGCTCTGCAAGGACTGATGGTCTGTACAAACCACCACCGGTTGCAATCCGATGTGGCCAGACCACTTCCTGAGCGCACAAACAATGGCGTACGTCTCTTTCTCCCTCGCGGTCCTTGTGCGGCGTTGGCCCTCGGCCAGGATCTGACTCCAAAACGCTATGGGTACGTGTGACCCGTCATCCCGGACTTGCTCGAGGACTGCCCCCACGGCATAGTCCGAGGCGTCCGTCCGTAGCACGAATCCCTTGTCCGGGTCCACCAGGAATAGCCCCAACTGCCCCAGGAGTCGCTCCTTCAGGCGGTTGAACGCATCCTCAGCCTCAGGGGTCCAGGCAAGCTTCTTCTTGCTCCCCTTCCGGCCATCGAACTTGCCCACTTGCAGCATCTTGTTCAGCGGCCCCGACAGTTCTGCATACATCCGGACATAGCCCGAATAGTAGTTGCAGAACCCCATGAAGGACCGGAGTTCGCTGATGGTCTGGGGCTTCTCCCAGTGGTGCAGGGACGCCAGCTTCCCAGGCATGGGACGGCGTTGCCCGTGACCAACCACGTGACCCGCGAACTCCACTTCCTTCACGAAGAGTGAGGCTTTGGTGGGCTTGCACACCATGTTGTGCTTGTCCAACTCGCTGAGCACTCGGCGCAGATCCTTCTCATGCGCGTCGATTACCTCGTCCTCAGTCATGTTCTCCGTGCCGGACCCGATGATGATGTCATCCACGAAGGGATCAGCACAGTCCCGGACAGGACCGAGTAGGTCCTCCATCATGCGCTGGAAAGCGGCGTTGCCATTCTTGGCACCCATAGGCACCACTTCCCACTGCATGGGCCCCAGCGGCGTCGACATCGCTGTGCAGGGCCTGGAGTCTGGGTGTAGCGGCATCTGGTGGTAACCGTGTTTCAGGTCCAACACCGTGAAAATCCGCTTCTTCTGTTGCTTTTGGAGGATGGAGTCGATCGGGGGAAGCGAGTACGAGTCGTGCTCGGTCTGCTCGTTCAAACCTCTGTAATCAACCACCAACCTCCACTCGCCCTTCTCCTTCTTGGGCACGATGAAGGCTGGACTGGCCCACTCACTGTCAGAGGGTTCGATCCATCCCCGCTCAACGAACTCGGCCAACAGCTTCTTCATGGCCTCGGCTCGATCGCCCTGAAGTTGGTACTCCCGATGACGATAGATCTTGGGGTTCGGCTTCAGCTTGATCTTCGCTGTGCCAAACTTCCCACGATCTGGAGGGTTCTTGTTGGCGACGCCACTGAATAGCCGCGGATAGGCCTTGATCAGCCTCTCCTTCAGCTCGGCGACCTTCGGGTTCTCCTGGGCTTCGTCAGCCGCTTGCTTCGGTATCGATACAACCGACCGCACTGCGGTATAGGCCTCTTCTGGGTCCGAGTCCGACTTCTCCTCGTCCGATATGCCGTCTTCATCGTCGTGGGGTGCACTTCCCACCGATAATCTTCGAAAATTTGCGGCCTCGGGCTGGTGAATGTCGCTATCGACACCCATTCTTGGAAAATCCCATGTTGGTGGGTCCGACCCAACCGGACCATCGTATTGGTCCGCGATGTGATCCATGACCCTCGCCACGAACTCATCCTTCTCGTACTTGCCGGTGACCAACATCTTGTCATCCCACCAATGCGGAGATGTGACCATGGCCCGCCTCTTCTTGGCTGCCACACGGTCGTGCATCCCCATCCGCATGTAGTTGACGACGTCGTCGATCTCGGCGTGGGACAGGACGTCAATGCCATCAATTGGCTGATCCGTCCCCTCCTTGGGCTCAAACATGACCTTCATGGGCACCGCCTCCACCCTACGGATGAATGCTTCATCACCCGTGGGCTGGGCTTGCGCCCCATCCACCAGGAAAGCCTTGGTACCCCACGCTTGACCCGGGGAGGGCATTGATACACCCTTGGCGTCGATGAACAACTCCTCCTCTGGCCCGAATGACATCTCGTTCAGGGTGATGGGGTCCAGCGTCGACTTGAGACCCTCCAGCGGACATGGGGTGGATCCTATGCCGGTTATGACCAGGATCCCCTTCGCCCTATCCGCGATGATCTTCTCCACCGTACGTCTGGTATTGTCCAGGGAGCCATGCCAATACATGGGTCCCCACTCCTTCAAACCCCAATGCCTGTGCCAGGCTGAGTCTCCTCGATGCCAATGCCTCCTACACTTCCGCAGAAGTGGGGCATCCCGGGAAGCGAAGACGTCCGTCTCGGGCACTTCAGCTCCCAGCGTCTGAATCATCCTGGTGTACACTTGTGGCGCCATTCCATACTCCGTGAGCTGAACTCCACGGTCTCCTCTGGACTTGGCACGCACAGCTTGCACCGCTCGGACGATCCGATCCTCTTCCTCAGCATTCCATTGGGATGACCCGCACGCATAATCCGTGGACAGGCATGTGAGGCATTCGTCGTCCTCCCGGACCAGCGTTGCGCGATGGGGAAGGGCTCCAATGGCGTTGGCCACCATGAAGTCATACCCCATGATCATATCCCAATCAGTAATGTCGGCCACGTAGAAGTTCCCGGATAGAGTGCTTCTCTTCGCCTGAGCAGGGCGGTTCAAGCGCTCATGTTCCCAGAATTCCATACTGATAGTGGCCTCATGGGTGCCACCACCCATGATCTCTCCATTGGCGACCTTCAGGCGGACCGGTCTCCGGCTGGGCTGCAGGAATTCCTCCTTGAACAACCCTCTCCGGACCAGACTCACCTGGGCACCCGTATCCACCAACACATCCACCACCTTCTCCTCTCGTCCGCACCGTACTCTCACTTTCAAGTGCAACTGCCGCTCGTCGCCATGAGGTGTATGGACGACTCTCACGGCATGCAACTCTAGCACGTCCGGATGCATCAGGACTTCAAGGGTATGGTCACGGATGGTGTAGATCTTGGGTTGGTCCTGCCCGTCCACGGGGCTCTCCGTGGTCGCTCCTTCCTTCTTGCCATGTCCCGTTCCCACATGTACTTCCCTTGGCAGGGAGCTCCAGGGGTTGGGAGTGGCGAAACTCAGTGGTTTTGGCTCTTCCGGAGCCTTCTTCGGCACCCGATGTGCCTTCGCCTTCTCAGGGATTCCACTGATTTTCGGAGGAGAGACCTCCGAGGTCCCACTCCCGTGGGGGCTCCTCTAGACTTGGCTTCCCGCAGCCCCTTCCGGCTGCGATCCGCCAGGACTTTGTCCTCCACTTTGCTGGGCTTTGAGTTCCGCCAACGTCCTCAACATGTCTTCAGCAACTTCCTCGATCGACCTCACTCGTCGGTCTTGACCAGGTCCACCACCATAGCCTCTTCCTCCGCCTTTTCCTTGGCCTTTGCCTTGGCCTTTTCCCCCGTCGCCGCCCTTCGCTTTCCAATCGGAAATCCGCTGCTCCTTGGGCTTCTTCTCGGGATGAGCGGCGAAGTAGGCCTTCTTGTCCGCCTCATACACCTTGCACTGACGGTGGTCGTGTGCATGGTTGTTTCCCTTGCCATAACAGACCCAGCACCCGTCGTGCTGAGACCTGTACTCCCGGAACGAGAGCGGTGGGTTCCCGATCCTTCTTGGCTCTTTGCCCTTCTTGGGTCCCATCTGGCTCCATCTGGACCGATCCTGTCCATGGTTCTTCACGTTATGCGCCACAAACGCGAAGAAATGGGCCTCCTCGTGATCCTCCCGGGACCAGTGGTCTTGGCCACTTCCACTACCATCCTCCGCGGAGTTGGCCGTGTCCTCCTGGATCTCCCGATGATGGCGGTCTTCTTGGTGTCCTCGTTGTCCATGACCAAGCCGATCCTGCACGTGGGCCTCGTTCTTCGCATTGAGCTTCAACCACCGTGATGTACTTCACGATCTCGTCGGGGCTCATGCGAGCGAAGATGACTTGCATCTTCAGCGGCTCCCCGCGCCTCCACTCCACGTTGTTGAGGCCCAGCAACCTTTGCCCCATGGAGTCCCCGAATACCTCCACGTACACGGCGTTCTTCAGGCCCAACATCTGGTCGGGTTCGCCCAGGTTCCTCCTGAAGAACTCCATGATACCCGCATGGGTATCCTCCGCCGCCATAATCCTCACCGCCACCCGTCGCTTGGCGCGCTTCTTCTCCTCGTCCTCCACTCTCCTCTTCCAGCTGCCGGGGAGGACGTCCTTCAGCAAGTGGCGGATCTCACTGGCCTCGTTCCAGTCTTCCACCAACTTGAGGCATCTGCGGTACTTCCGCAGATACCGGTTCCACTCCCGGACCCGCAACTCACCGCGGTCCAGCGGCAGTGGAATGGGCCACAGGTCCTCCAGCTTCTGGTTAGGACCGTCCACCCGCTCCTCATCCTCCAGCCACTGGAGGCAGGCCTGCTCCGTGCGGATCAATCCTTCCCGGATCTGATCCCGCAGCTCCTCCTTGAGGTCCTGCGCCAGCCGGTGTGGGAATGTCCGGCATACCCACTTGTCCCGCGGCGCTCCCCGCATCTCGCCGACGACCTCCTCGGCGAAGTCCTCCCAGTCCAGGATGAAGTCATCCAGGTTGGACGGGTTCCCGTCAGAATAGGGGATTTTGATTCCCCTGAGGTCGTCGATCCTGATGGCGTCTCCGACGTCTCCAGCCACCACTCCACCGAGACGGATACCACCTGTGGCCGGGGGGTTTGAGTACACTCCCCGTACATCCCTCTCCTCCATGGAGTGCGGTCCAGTTGGGCCTGAACCAATGGGGTTTGGAATGCGGGAAGGACTTGCTCCATCGACCGTCCATATCCCCGTATTGGGGTCCTTCGCCCACATGTTTCCGCTTGGGTGGCCTCGACCATCTCCGTCGGCGCTTCCCATGGTTCGCCCCTGCATGGTCTGGTTCTGGATCTCGATCTTCTCTTCCGCATAGACTGCCATATTCGTCGTGAGCGGCACATCCTGGGCGGCATGGGACATCTGCACCGTCAGGCTCCTCGGGTCCGTGGTTACGCGCCCTTCCCGCATGGACCCAGCCGGTGCCGTGTGTTCCCTGAGCATTGTGGACTCGCTGAATAGGGGAACAAACGGCAACGCACCCGGGTCAACACGCCGAGGCGCGTAGGGTGCCTCTGCAGGGCCGCCCATGGGTTTCTCCATGGCGCTCCTGAGGGTCTTAACCCGCTCCACCAGCTCTACCGCGGCCGGCTTTGCCGGGAGCTCCGGACCCGAGGCGAGGGGCTGTCGCTCCTCTAGCCTTCTCAGGCGTCCCGACATGTCCTCCACTAAGTGGAGGAGGCTGTCCACCACTTGCTGCTGTTTCTGCAGGGCCAGCTCCAGATTCTCCCGGTACCGGGCCTGATCCGCTCGCAGTTCCTCCATGTGGTTCTCCGCGGCCGACTGGTCGTCCAGGATCCCCGCGACGTCCTCCTCTAGAGCATCCTTGGCGTTGTCCAGGCGGTCAAGATGATTCACGATGGCGTCCATCCCCATCTTCGGGTACTTGCCCATGAGGAAGGACACGTGCTCGCAGTGGCACGTAGCGTGCTTTCCGCCGGATTCAGCGCATCCCGCGGTTCCCGGCACCTCAGACTCATCGCCCATAGGCGTATCGCCTATGGCGTCCGTCTCTGGGCCCGTGTGCCGGGGCACAGGTGCCGTCCGGGCCCTGGCTGGCCTCTCCAAGCCCTCGGCGTCGTGCTGCAGGGCGGGCTCGGGGGCCGTATGCGCCCTGGCGATCGGCGCGGACATCTCCGGCTCTGAAGGTGGCTCGTGGGCTGTCCGGTAGCCCTCGGAGTGCCCCTCGGATTCCCACAGCCTGACCGGGCCCGGGTCCGTGTCCATAGCCCCGGCGTCCCTTGCCGCGGACTTGGGTGACCCGCGCTTCCGGTAGCGCCGGGCCCGTCCTCCACTGCTGCCTGAATGGCATGCCTCATCAGAGTCCTCCGCGGCGGAGCGGAGGTTGCATGCCTTTCGGCAGCGACGCTCACACATGGAGACGAGGTCCTCCATGTCACGTCCTCCTCTTCCCGAGTGTCGTTCTTCTCTTCGGGCTTCAACTTCCGGAGTTCGCCATGCTCTCGAACGTCTCGGTCCTTCTATGGCTCTAATCTCCGGCGTGGTCTCCACCGAGTCCACAATACGCACCCGGGGCGTACTTGGGCAGGGCTCATAAGGGCCCAAGTCCCCGGGTCGGCGGTTGGTAGGGGCAGCAGGTAAGCCTCTGCTACCATAAAGAAGGTCCCTACCAGGACCGGCCCCCGCTGTGCCCCTTCCGCCAGTAACCCCTGCTGATTTACTCCGGATCAACGATTGCATTCCTCAATTTCCAGGGTCCAAATCCAAAAATATAGAAAATAAAATCCTCCTTCAACCCTGAATGGCAACCAGATCCCACAAGTACAGCAATAACCCAATTCACAATCCAAATCAGGCTGCGGGCTTTCGTTCAGCACACCGGTACTCCCACGGTGGCGGGCATGTACAAGAATTGCACCAAGGAAGAAAGCCCGAAAAAAAATAGACACTCAGAAAGTCGCATTAAAATATTCGGTTGCACGGTCCAAGAGTTATATATCACTTTATACCCTCTTGACCCTTTTCCCTTGCTGAACCGGGCATGTGCACACACCAAAGGCGTTTGATGCTTCCTAAATTAAGTTGAGACCACGGCAGTTCCAACCCAACCTTTCTCATTCTCATTCCTCACACTCGCGCGTAGATATGGCTCTTCAAAGTGATCCCACGATTCGCTTTTGTTTCCCTTATATCTCCAAGTCAAATGGGTGGCAAGTATAAGGGAAACCTGATTTCGGCATAGGGAAAGGAGTATGACCAATCGAAGAAGTCCAAATCAAGTGCGGCGATGTCGAAGTCGAAAATCCGATTTCGACATCACGAAAAATTCGGATTAAAGTTTCGAGTGCTTATTTAGAAAAATGCGGAAGCAACGAACCCTTTACAGATGAAATCTGACCCTTCAGAAACGTTTCCGCCAAAATATCTGGAAATAACAGTTAACCAATCGGTTAACGCAAAATCGCGAGCCAACTGACAGTCGCCGATACATTGACCATCAGAACAAAAGGCTGAAAAATTACGGAAACATTATGATAATAAAACCCTGTTGATTCCTGATATTCCGATATATAAATCTCCGCTGGCGGTGCCTCGGTTCTGAATATGGCCGCTCATAGCCGGAATGGCCAAACCTATCACACTATCACATCGGGTTAGTCCAAGTGGATGGGAGAGTATGATATCAGCCAATGGCGGCTTGCCGGCACATAGATACACACCCCAAGTGACCCCAAGATGGCCACGGGGGTCCGAACCGGCTTCACTTGCGCACGTGCCCTCCTTTCGGCAGAACCCTAGGGGTTCACCGGACGTCCTGGCATATCCCGTTCCCAAGGCATGCATGCATGTTCTTGGTACTGGGGTTCCGAGGCGCTTGGGTGTCGCACGCTCCGCCTCGAGTCTCAAAGCAGCGCAGGCTCTAGGGTGCAGCCTTACCCCCGGTCTCTGGATTTCCTTTGGCCGGGCCACCTGCATGGCACGGGCTGCCTCAGTGCCCGGGCTATGGAGACTGGGCTTTCTTACTGTTGTGTGGCACTTGTGTTTGGGTCTGCGTTGTGCTTGCGCCCCGCCACTCCTGGCTGGGTTGTGCGGTGTGGGGGTGTGTGCTTGGGCACCCGTTTCGGCTGCACCCTGCCACTCCTGGCTGGGGTGTTGTGGCCGGTTTGTGCTTGTGTGCCCGCTCCGCTTGTATCCTGCCACTCCTGGCTGGGGTGTGGGGTGTGGGTGTGTTTGCTTGGGCTCAGGTTTCGGCTGCGCCAAGCCACTCCTGGCTGGGGTGTTGGGTTGTGTGTGCTTGGACTCGGGTTTTGGCTGCGCCCCGTCACTCCTTTCTGGGGTGTTGGTGTGTGTGTGTGCTCGTGTGCCCGCTCCGCTTGTACCCCGCCACTCCTGGCCGGGCTGTGCGGCGTTGATGTCTGTTCTTGGGTTCGGGTATCCGCTGCGCCCCGCCGATCCTGGCTGGGGTATTCGGGTGTGTGTGTGTTTGTCTGCCCGCTCCGCTTGCACGAGCCCATTCCTGGCTGGGCTGTGCGGGGTGTGTGTGTGTGCTTGGGCTCGGGTTTCGGCTGCGCCCCGCCACTCCTGGCTGGGGTGTTGGGGTGTGTGTGTGTTTGTGTGTGCGCTCCGCTTGTACCACGCCAATCCTGGCTCGGGTGTGCGGTGTGGGTGTGGGTTCTTGGGCTCGGGCTTCGGCTGCCCTCCGCCACTCCTGGCTGGGGTGTTGGGGTGTATGTGTGCTTGTGTGTGCGCTCTGCTTGTACCCCTCCACTCATGGCTGGCGTGTGCGGTGTGGGTGTGTGTGCTTGGACTCGGTTTTTAGATGCGCCCAGCCACTCCTGGCTGGGGTGTTCGGGTGTGTGTGTGTTCCTGGGCCCGCTCTGCTTGTACCCCGCCACTCCTGGCTGGGGTGTGCGGCGTTGATGTGTGTTCTTGGGGTCGGGTATCTGCTGCGCCCCGCCGATCCTGGCTGGAGTAATCCGGTGTGTGTGTGTTCGTCTGCTCGCTCTGCTTGTACCAGGCCATTCCTGGTTGGGGTGTGCGAGGCAGGTGTGTGTGCTTGCACTCGGGTTTCCGCTGTGCCCCGCCACTCCTGGCTGGGGTGTTGGGGTGTGTGTGTGTTTGTGTGCGTGTTCCTCCTGTACCCCGCCACTTCCGGCTGGGGTGTGCGGTGTGGCTGTGCCGCTGTGTGTGTTTCGGCACGGGACTCGGCTGCGCCCGGCCACTCCTGGCTGGGGTGTTGGGGGGTGTGTGTTTGTGTACGCGCTCCGCTTGTACCCCGCCACTCCTGGCTGGGGTTTGTTGTGTATTGGTTGGGTGTTGCCTGGCACCTGTTCCTGTGCCGTGGTTCGTTCCGTGTTGTGCGCGCTGCCCGGGTTTGCGGCACACAGTGGCCGTTGTTGCTTGGCACCTGTCCGTGTGCCTTGGTTGTGGCCGGCAGCGTGCCTCTCTGGCGTGCCTCGTGGCCCCGCGCTGCTGCGCCGCGCCTCGTCTGGTCCGGTTGCTCTCGGTGCTCTGGTCGGCTTTCCCGACGCCGTTGTGCCTTTCCCCATCCCAAGGGGCTTGCGCCCCTGGTTTTACTGGGCGGCTGCACGGGGCACATGGAGGCCCCCGGCTAACGGCCAGCTCAATGAGAAGGTCCACCAGGTCATCTTACCTATCAGTACGCCGCTTTCTCTCGAAAGTAGACCTGCAACCCTCCCAAGTACGAGGGTGGATTTTCCCCATAAGCCACAGGTGGGGTTCAGTAGGTCCATAGGAACCCACATTCACCCTGGAGAACAGGTATTCCAGGTCGCACACATACTCAGAGATACGGGCAGCAGGAGGGAATACAGGGAGCATAGAAAGTCCCTCAATCTGTCTGTCACTTTCTGAGTGTCCATTGCTTTTTCAATTACCGCATTGGGAAGATGCAGTAAAGCCAAATCAAAAACAAATCGTCCTGATTTGACCGATGTTGGGCGTGCTGATCCACCCTACATCAATTTCACCACTCTTATCACCATCTGGGGACTTGTCCACTTTACTGTCGTCCCTGTTATTCAATTTGTCGTCTATAACAATCTTTCCGTCAGCTTACTCTCAACCAACCGCAACAAGTCAAAATGGCAGGAATATTTTGTTTTGGAACAAAAATCTCAACATCCAATATCATTGCCTATGACTCCGTCCTGCAAAATCAAAAACCAACTGCAATGTTCAATTGGGCCCTAAAAGCGAACCAAACCGAGACTCAGAGCGACTATGTCTTCTTCAAGGGAGACAGTCACGCGTTTTGGTAGGCCTCTGGACCTTGGCTGTCCTCTTTGCCTCTCTCTGTGGGTGAAGATCTTGTTTTCAGACTCCATTTTGGTCATCAAAACTTTTCTGTCAAACCCATTTTTGTACTCTTTTTGGAGTCATGGTGATAGCAACCATGCACAAGAGAAACCGTACTACCACGCTTTGACAAGTTGGTCCAGGAGCTTTGCTGGCCCCATGACACAATCTGGTGTCCTAAGAGACAAAGACAGGGCAGACAACGCAATACCTTAAGTTAATACACATGTAATCATACCTAAGTACCAAACCATGTGCTAAGGTTAGATGTTTAGGGAAAATCACACTAAATTAGCGCCACCGCTGTCCCACGTCCACACTCCCCCCGCGAACAGCACCGCGCCTCCCGTTCCCCGCGCCGCCCCTACGCATCCTCCGGCCCCAGCCCCCGCCACCGCCGTTCCAGGACCACAAGCTCGGCGCCCTGCCCCCCCCTGGCCCCCGCCCACCTCGCCTGGTGGAATGACCACGCCCCGGGGGAGCAGGAAGGCGAGGGGGGGTGCACATAGTGGACACCTTCGAGGAGATCCGCACCCGCATCCCCGCCAACCCCAACGAGGCCGCCCCGGAGGCGGCCATGCCGCAGGCGGCATGGGAAGCCCTCCAGGACGAAGGCCAGGGCCTCCGCCCCCCCTACACCACCGAAACCCTCCGCCGGTGGCTCCAGACCACCCACCCCCAGGGATGGGCCATAGGCGCCCCACAGGCCCCCCCTCCAACCCACCACCACCACCACACCAGGAAGGGCAAAGAGAAGGCCAGCGGCAAGAGGGCGAGGGGAGACCCAAGGTAGCAGGCAGGCGCCTACAGGGAGAGGGCAACGCGTACAACACAACACGGGGGCAAGAAACCACCTAAGGACCGGTAAAAGAAAGGGCCAGGGCCCGTCGCACAGAGGGAGAGGGCGCAACGACGGGCACCAGGGTGCACGCACAGGAAGGACACGCCACAACAGAAGGACCAGCACCGCCCCACCCCCAGTCGACACCGCGCGGCCCCGGGAGGCGCACGCCCCCCAAGACGCGCCGCCACAGCACGGACCGAACGCCGCACGAACCACATCCACTCGCTCCAACCGACCAGCCGACCTCGCACAGGGGAAGGAGGGCACACCCACACGGGGAGAAAGGGCTACACCCTCTGAGAGAGCCGCCATGAACATCGCCGCGCAGCCCACAACCACACCCTCACCGCCAGGCGATGACCCCTGCCATGGCAAGGGCCACCACACAGACAACAGCACAGGCGCCAGAGGAGGAAGAGGGCACGGCAGCGACACCGAGGACGGGGGACAGCAAGGAGGCCGAGGGACAGGACCGGAGGGGACCCAACGCACCCGAGGAGGCCACAACGCCCCAGCCCACAGAACGCGACACACCCCTAGGGAGAGGGACCCCCAGAGAACACAGGACCAATGCACAGGCCCCCAGGGAGGGCAACGCCGCAGACGCCCACCTAACCGGCCGGGCCAAACAGCCCAACCAGACCCTCGCAACACAGATGCAACGAGCCACACCACACCTAACCGCGCCCTGCAGCCACCCGCCAGCCACATAACCTCGGCCCGCGTCCCGCACCACGAAGCGGGCCAGTCTAACCAGCGCTGACTCTACGTCCACGCGGGAAGGGCAGTGCAAAGGGTTCACCGCACACCACGGCACAGCGAAACGGGGCACAACACGGAGCAACACGGTACACCGCACCGCAGCGCACCGCCGTGCAACGCACCACGAGGAGGGCACCCCACGACACGGCACAGCACAGCACGACACAGCGCGGCGCAGCACAGCACGACGCAGCCAGCCACGCCACGGCAAGACACATCACGGCGCAAAAGGGCGCGGCGAGGCACCACAGAGCAGAGCGGACCGCAACACAGCACAAGCAAGCACGCCGCAGCACAGTAAAGCACAGCACAACACAGCACGGCGCAACAAAGCAAACCACAGCACCAAAGCAAGGGACACTAACCACGGGTCTATCCCGAACAGGCCGCCTCACACACCGGAAAGGAGGGAAAGCGCCCACAACCGTGCGACAACGCCACACCAGCCGCCACACAAAGGCTAGGGGCCACGGCATGCCAGGCAGCAACGGCGACGGCCCGTCCGCACAAGCCGCCACCAGAAAGTTAAAACCGGCACCGCAAAGTCAGAGGGACACGGGCAACCCCACCCCCCATTAATCGAAGACCTCACGAAACTGCCTGGCGCAACCGCCCAGCCGGCAGAGCCAGAACCTAGCCCAACAGGACAGGCCATAAGGCAAAGCGTGTACATAACCCCGCAGACCCCTTGGGCCGGGGCACGGCCCAGCCAAACGCAGCACCAACGGCAACCCGGTAAGCCATACAGAATGCCGACCAGTGCGTGCACCACCCCAGGAGAGGCAGAGGGAGGAACAGGCAAACCCCCCCCCCAAAAAAAAAAACACAGACAGGGGGGACGCCCCGCTGAACCACGACCGCGCGCCTGCCAGAAAAAAAAGGGAGGGGGCAAGAGACAGTCGCACAACCACGAAGCCGCGCACCCACTCCACAAGAGGCAAGCAACCCCCCTCAGCCAGGCAACATCGAAGGCAACACCCACGGGGCCCCCCGAAAGAACACTGGAGGACCATCCTGCCCAACCAGGCGGCTCCGAGCCGAAGGCAGCGGCCAACCACGACCACACGACCGCCGAAAGGACGGAGGAAAGGACACCAGGGACACGCCGCCGCACACCGCACCGGAGAACTGGCGGGCCACGGGCCAAAGAAAAAAAACAGACACAACCAAAGCGAAAAAGGACGGGGGGGACGGACACTGGGGGGGCCAAGACTGGAACAGGCAGCAGCGAACACCACAAAGCCACGACACGACAGGGCCCCCGCAGCCCGAAGAAAAAAGGAAGAAGAAGAAGAAGAAGGGGGGGCGAGAAACCCCACCCATGGCAACCCCCGCACAACCCCACGCCACAGGCAGCCCCACCAGAGGGTGACGGGAAACAGACACAGCGTGCGCAAGAGGCCACACGCCCGAACAGCCCAACGAGAAAAAGCGGCGAGCAGGAAAAATGCAAACCCACACATACACACCACAAACCTCAGCCAGGAATGACGGAGGGCAGCCAAAACCCATACCTAGGCACACACATCCTAGACCCTAGCTAGGAGTGGCGGGGTTACCGCCAGACCCAACCCCAAACGCGCGCACCACGAACCCCAGCCAGAAATGGCGAGGCAAAGCCGAAGCCTGAGCCCAAACACACGCACCCTAGACCCCGTCCAGGAATGGCGGAGTCACCGGTGAACCCAGACCCAAACACAAACACCATACAACAATTAGAAACCCGCTGTCCATAGCCCGGGCACTGAGGCAGCCCGTGCCATGCTGGTGACCCGGCCAAACAAGATCCAGAGACCAGGGGTAAGGCTGCATCCTAAGGCTGCTTTCGGACAAGAGGTGGAGCGAGCGACACCCAAGCACCTCGGAACCCCAGTACCAAGAACATGCATGCATGCCTGGGAAACGGGATACGCCAGGAAGTCCGGTGAACCCCTAGGGTTCCGCCCAAAGGAGGGGAGGTGCGCAAGCACAGGGGCACACCCTCCCTGGGAGACAAAAACATCATGCTGGCGGCAACCAGCCCTCCCGCTGTTGCCCGCGGCCGCTGTTTAGGGGGCCACTAGTCAGGTCTAGCGGGATGTAAGTCACCTCCCCTCTTCAAACGCGGGCCCTCTTCCTGTTCGTCACAGCGGCAATGCCAGCCAGAACCATGGGGCGCCTCTCCAGGACTTAGTGCACCTACCCACCTACCTACCACACTCAATCGGCGCATCACAGGCCCGATGATCTGAGGTTCAGGTCATCGACGACTTTCATCGACAAGAACTGTCCTATGATCAACAGGTCCAAGTCAGTTCTGGGTCATAACAGGGTCGAACCAACCAAACAATGTCAAAAATCTGTTGACAACAAGGTTAAAACCTGAAACATGGGTCTCCCCCCATGCGCCAGCCTGGGGGCCTTAGGGCAGTCTGGCGCCATATGATATTTTTCTTGGAAACCTACACACATATACTTAATATCCCCCAAAGGGGGCGGGGGCGGCCGTCGCTGCAAGCAGTCAGGAGAAAATTGTCAGAATAGTGCATTTTTCTGAAAAATGCCATGAAATGCAATACTGATTCATCATAATTAATTAAGAATTGATATAAAAACAGCTTTTCTGTAGCTTTTGCGCACATTCGCGACATCTTTGGTAAAGAAAAAAATCTCAGAAAAATGACGGGGGCAACGGGCGCCCGCTGCCGCGCCGTTGATTCTAAATGCTTTGACAGTTCAATGAACCTTGAAAAACATTTCGAACTTCAAAGCCCTTGAGAAACACTCAGTAAAATACCTATTTCCAGGCGACGCTGGAGCTATTCCCTGCTACTATACACCAGCTGGCACCTGCACTGGAGTGTCAGCAATCTTCAGGAGCTCTCCTGGCTTCCAGACAGATACTTTTACCTACTAAAAGGGACCGGCATATGCGGGCAAGGTCCCATATGCATCACCCACCTCCTGAAAAGGTTTCTATGAGCTTTGTTTGAAGAAACCTGTAAGGGGTAAAGGTAACTCATGACTTGCCCTATTTGCTTTTCCTGCTGCAGTGTTTCCAAAAGCATCCATCCTGAAAAAACAGAATACCTGGGCAAGAAGACATAAGCAAAAGAAACAAGGATAAAACACTTTGGTGAAATAAAATGTGTGGTTCAAACAACCTCAAAAATGGCAAGAATCGCCAGAAAGCAGAAGGATTTACAACATATGCTCCTGAATATATATCACTGGGACACAGGCAGGACTGGCAGAGTTGGCAAAGGGTTTGAATCCATGGGACAAAATACGATTAGAGAGGGTTAGCCACTCTCAGAGCCAATGGCGCTCTTATAATATTTGAGGAACTCCTTCATCTCCTTGTCAAACGTCTCCAGCTCTTTGGCTGTGTGTCAACGATGGTCTTCATGACGCGACGTCGTGGTTCTTCGACAGCTACTTTCGCTGGAGCTGTCCTACATGTCAAATTCTTCGTGCCGTTGGTGTTGGCTTCATGAAATTCACTGCTTGTAAGAACTCATTGCGGGCATGATCCCACCATGTAATTGGGCTTGTTGCTGGTCCAGATTCGTCGCCGGTCGACGCTGACGAAATTGACGCAAAATGTTCAGCACTCGCTGCCAGTTCTGAAACAGAGTAAGTGGCCCACCAAGCCTCATTGTCTTCATCATGTTCAATTTGTTGATTTTCTTGAATTTCTTGATGATGTTCTTCAGTCGAAGTACTTGAGTAGGAGATGCAGGATGTGGAGGACATACCTGGTTGTAATGTCGCTCCAGGTCTTCCCATGCCACGCCAGCCGATCAAATGGTCCAATCTTTGCCTTGGTGAGGACTTGAGCTCCTTGCATTGGGTCCTTCTGATGGCCTGTGCCAAGGATCCACAAACATTGAAGAACACAAAGAAGTCCGAGTCTGCCTTCAGAGCTGCATCAACTGGAGAAGACATTTGACGTGTATTGGTAGGCCCCTGGATCTTGGCTGTCCACTTTGGTCCTCTATGTGGGTGAAGAGCTTGTTTTTGGACTGCATTTTGGTCATCAAAATTTGTCTTTCAAACCCATTTTTGTACTCTGTTTGGAGTCATGCTGAGAGCAAGCATGCACAAGAGACCCCGTACTACCACGCGTTGACAAATTGTTCTAGGAGCTTTGCTCGCCCAATGACACAATCCGGTGTCCTAAGAAGCAAAGAGAGGGAACGCAAGGCAATAACGTAAGTTGATACACATGTAAACGTACTTGAATACCAAACCATGTGCTAAGGTCAGAGGCTTAGGGAACATCACACTAGATCAGAGCACCACAGGGCCCATGACCTGAGATTCCGCTCATCGAAGAGTGTCGTCGGCAAGAACTGTACTATGGTCAGCAGCTCTAAGTCAGTTCTGGGTCACAGCAGGGTCACACCAACCAAACAATGTCAAAAGCATGTTGAAAACAAGGTGAAAAACCTGAAACATGGGTCTTCCCCTATGCGCCAGCCTCGGGGCCTTAGGGCAACCTGGCACCACATGATATTCTTCTGCAAACCTACAGACATATACTTAATATCCCCTATACGGCGGGTGCGCGGCCGTCGCTGCAAGCCATCAGTAAAAAATTGTCAACACAGTGCATTTTTATGAAACATGCCATAAAAAACACTAAACATCCATCATACTTCATTACAAATTGATATGTAAACAGCTTTTCTATAGCTTTTACGCACGTTCACGACATTTTTCATCAGGACAATATGTCGTAGAAATGACGGCGGCCACTTGCACCCGCTGCCGCACTGTTGGTTCCGATTACTTTGAAGGTCGAATGAACCTTGAAATACATTGGAAAATTCAAAAGCCTTAGAACACCTCACTAAAGTAGCTATTTCCAGGCCACGCTGGGGGTATTGTCTGCTACTATACACCAGCTGGCACCTGCACGGGAGTATCAGCGATCTCCTGGAGCTTTACTAGCTTCGAGAGAGATACTTGTACCTACTAGAATGGATCTGCATATGAGGGCAAGGTCCCATATGCATCAACAGCAACAACGAGGTCATGTACGACCGGAAACAGGTCAGCCTTGCGTCACAGCAACACCAATACCTCTACAACAAAAAGCTGTTGGAAGGTAGGCCAATTACTGTGTCCATAACTTAGGTCGTCAAGTCAACATTGGCGAAAACAAGTCCTTCTCCACCACAAAGGTACACAATCCATATGACAACCTCAAGAACATCATCACAACCTTCAATAGCTTCTACATCAAACCACCCAACGACCAGAAAAAGGGTCCCGAATGGTTTCACACTTCGAAAAAGTACTCCACGTCAAACAAACAAATATCTGAAGAAGGGAACAAACAAGACGCGGATTCAATACTAGAAGATTGGTACGTAACCCAATCCTGGGAATCACAAACAATGGCCCGAAACCATATGCTACTAGCCACCAGTCCTTTAATATAAAACAATATGTTGATATGGTAGTGGTTCACCACTCCATGAGGCTGGAGTTGAGCACGTCCAGCGGCAACATCAAACCGGGCAACGTTCAAGAACGGCCAATGGTATCCGTTCATGTGTCTTCAACACACAAAGCAAACCACCCCGTTGAGTTGCACCAGGACTATCCGGGGGGTCAAGGCATGCAGTGAGCATTGAACATCATCAAGGTCGACAAATCTATCCAAGCAACATCCAAAACATCCAGTTCGACGTGCACCGCAACATTCTCCCCAACTATTACAAGGACTGAATGTTACAAGACATGGCGGCAAACAAGACACCGACGGCAATAAGTGAGAAACTTCTCAACAACGTAAGATCATTCTGAAGGTTCATAAATAGAAGTTTGCCCCGCGTCATGAGGATATATCCTTGACCTTCACAGTGGCAGCGTTTCTGCTGGGAACTGGGCTCATAAGGAAATCCCCCCCTGACTCTTTTTCCAGGTTTCAGTCCTCGTTTCCCTACACAAAAGGACAAACCCTCCTCCGCATGATCATGAGCCACCAATGGGCGCATGATGGATTTCTTGTGGCCATAGACCTCAAAGACCTACACCAAGGAGAGCTCTACCAAATCCAAGCAAGTTCAGAACACCTAAAAGACAAACCAGAAATGGATGGCCCCGAATGCGTATCGGTCATACAGGAAAGCACCTACAGAAAGCCTCCAGACACCTTCATTCCTGGAAGGACCTTTCGCAACAAAGTGTCTGTTTTAGTCAACCTACACCCGGCCAGGGTGCCATGTGATTCAGGTAGGAACCCGGTACAATCATTATCCTGGCAATTTTTGAACAACGAAGGGCTACTAATGTTCAATGGCCCGAGGCCCAACTCTTTCCTTTTGGGCAAATCTTCAATCCCTACTCTCCAAGCATCCGTCCCTGCATTGGTTCCCATCAATGCAAGCACATGGAGCAAACCGCCATCTACAGCTTCCTTTGAGGTACGAGTACTGGTGACAGAACGCGCTCTCCATGCCATGGTGGTTGCGGGCTTCCTAGGACTCCTTGACAATTTTGTTAAGGTTTCTAACCCAAGCTATGGTGGTCTGGTTTCTTGCGCAGAGTGCCTTAACGCAGATTCTGTCCCATTAGCACATGATTTCGTGTTGGGTTGATCCTCAATCATTTGTGTTAACCCAAATGAAATCCGCAAAACGTTGCTCTTTGATCAAGTGGCGTCCACAACTGACGATGACTCACGACACGAGTACGTCATCATGGCAGATACGTCATGCACTTCCACACAATTCGTCAGGGATCTCGTTGAGCAAGACGAAACGCTGTATGCCGAACCAATCTGATCACACACCAAGATCGATAACTTTGGACACTACCAACCCGAAGACCAGCCCAACGAAGAGGTAGAGGGCTGGCTACAAGAAACCAGCCAAGTTGAGGATGAAGAGGAAACAAAAATTCTCGGAAACCTCGAAGCAGAAACATACCCGCAACACCAACCCCAACATTATCAACACCACCACCACCAGCAGCCCCACCACCACCACCACCAACACCACCCCCACCACTACCACTGCCCACCACCCTAACCCACCGGGCCACAACCCCCTGTGCACGAACAGCACCAGCGAATGGGATGGCAGCCACCGAGCGCTCCTTCCGCATACCCCACCTACCACCAGGGGCCACCTCCCCAGTACCAACCACCGCCCCCGTACCAGGAACCGTATCCCCCCGGCGACCACGTCAACGCCGAAGGGGCCCTCCGGGCCCAACCCGGCCAAGGACAGTCACTCGGCCCATACCACCAGCTGCTGCCGCCACCACACCCCTACGTGGCGGATCCATGGACCACGGGGGACCTCCCCCCCCCCCCCCCAGTACCAGGCGGCACCACCTGAGGCCCCCCTGGACCCGCTGACGCCTCCTGACTGGCCCGACTCGAGCGATGAGGCCTGGTCCCGCAAACGGCGGCGCTCCCGCTCCCCCCCTGCACGGCACACTTGCCCCCGGCGCCCACACTCCCAACACAGCCAACGCACCTCAACCACCCACTCGCGCGGCTCCCGCTCCCCCAGGTGCCACCACTTCCCCCCGGGACCCCGCTCCTGCCGCTCCCGCTCCCCCGGGCTCCAACACGAGCGCCACCGCCGCCCCATGTCCACCTCCCCCTCCCCCCACAGGCTCCGCCGGGCTCCCCGTTCCCCCCGCCGCCCATACCCATTCACCACCCCCAGCCCCCGCAACCACCACTCCCGCTCCCCCAGACGCCACCAAGCGCGCCACCGCCGCCCCATGTCCACCTCCCCCTCCCGTTCCCCCCTCCGTCCGTACCCGTCCTCCACCCCCACCCCCCGCCACCGCCGCTTCCGCTCCCCCAGGCACCGCTAGCCCCCACCACCACCAGAGGTCCACGTCCTCCCCCCGCCGCTCCAGGACCCCGGGCACGGACCCCTCCCCCCCCCGGGCCCCCGCCCACCTCGCCTGGTGGCCTGCCCCAGCTTTGCAGGAGCTCCGCCGCTGGGTGAAGTGGGCCGGGGGAGTGGCAAGGGAAGATGGGGTGCACATGGTGCATACCTTCGAGGAGATGCGCACCCGCACCCCCGCCGACCCCAACGAGGCCGCCCCGTAGGCCATCATGCCGCAAGCGGCATGGGACGCCCTCCTCCGCGATGCGGTCCAGGGCCTCCGCCCCCCCTACACCCCCCAAGCCCTCCGCCAATGGCTCCAGGCCACCCACCCCCAGGCCTGGGCCAGCGGCGCCCACTCCCCACCATGCCCCTCCCGCCACCACCACACCAGGAAGGGGAAGGACAAGGGCAAGGGGAGGGCAAGGGACACCAAGGGGCACTCAGGCAAGAGGGCACGGAGGGGCCCAAAGTGAAGGCAGGCACCTATAGGGACAGGGCGCCGGAAGGGACACCACATGGGGGCAGGAAACCACCCAAGAACCAGGAAGGGGCAGGAGCGGGGACCAAGGCACGGAGGAAAAGGGCACCACGGCAAACGCCACGACCCACACCCAGGAAGGGCATACCACGACGGGGGGACCAGCGCCGCCCCACCCCACCGAGCGCCGCACGACTCCCAGGGGCGCAGCCCCCAGCACGCACCGCCGAAGCAAGCATCCCACGCCGTACGGATCACACCAACGCACACCCACAAGCCGAAGGAAACCACACGGGGAATGGAGGGCACACCTACACGGGGAGAACGGGCCACACCCACAGAGGAAGCTGCAGGGAACGCCGCCCCACGGCGCACCCCCACGCCCTCACCGCCAGGCGATGACCCCAGCCGCCAGAAGAGCCACCTCACAGGCACCAGAAGAGGACAAAGGCACGGCCACAGCGACCAGGACTAGGGACAGGGACCCCCAGAGAACACGGGACCAAGGCACAGGCCCCCGAGGAGGGCAGCCCCACGGACGCCTACCCGACCCACCAGCCCGAGCGGCACGCCCAGGCCCCCACAGCACGGACCCAGCGAGACACCCACACCTAACCGCACCCCCTGGCCACCAGCCAGCCACACTCCGGCCCGCATTCCGCACCACGACACAGGCCAGGCTGACCTCCACTGACCCACCACGGCACAGCGCGACACCACGGCACACCGCACCACAGCGCGCCACAGTGCAACGCACCACAGCACGACGCGACGCAACGCGGCACAGAGCGGCACAACACGGCACAAGTGACCCTAGCCTGAAGGACTAACCGAAGCAAGCCACCGCACATCCCGGATGGCGCCGCACCAGCACGCCACACACCGGCACCGCAGGCCACACACGGGGCCACCGCGCGCCCGGCAACAACGGTGGCGGACCACCCAGAAGGTTAACACCGGCACCGCAGAGGAGAAAGGACACGAAAAAACCAAGCCCCTCAACCCAGAGCCACACGCAGCCGCCTGGCGCAGCCGCCCAGCCGGCAGAGCCAGGACCTAACCCAGCAGGAAGGGGCGCCGAGCCCAACGTGTACATAGCCCACCCGACCCTTGGGGCGGGAACACGGCCAAACAGAACGCAACCGCCAACAGCAGCCCGGAAGACCACACTGAATGCGGGCCAGTGCGTGCGCCAGCCCAGGGAAGGCAGAGGGAGGAACAGGCAGCCCCCCCCTCCCAAAAAAAAACAGGGGGGGAGGGGGGGGGCGCGAAAACAGCCCACAGCCACCAAACCGCCCGCCAACACCACAAGAGGCGGCCAAACCCCCCACCTAGAAGGCACCAAAGACAGGACCCCCAAAGAGGCACAGGGGGACCACCCAGCGAAAACCGGCAACACCAAGCCAGGAACAGCGGCCCACCGGGAAAAGGGACACCGAAACATGCAGACACACAACACGAATAAAAAAAAAAAGCCAGCAGCCCAGCCCAAAAGAAAGGGGATGGGGGGACAGGGACCACAAGGCCCGGGACAAGGACACCCAGCAACCGACACCACAAAGCCAAAGAAAAGAAAAAGCGAAAAAAACACACCCCGACAACCCAGCCAAGAAGGGCGGGGCACAGCCAAGACCAGGGCCCAGCACGCACGCCCACACCGCACACCAGAACCCGAAACAGCGGGGTGTAAGCGGAGCGCGCACGAAACCACACACGTCCCATAAGCAGGCTGAAACCTAAGCCCAACCACGAACACCACAAACAGCCGGCAAAAGAGGAACAACACCACAAACTGTGCCCAAACACACCCACCCAAGACCCCAGCCAGGACTGGCGGGGTTAACAAAACCCACACCCAACCGCAACCCGGACCCAAACACAAACGCCGCACAACAGTAGGAAACCCAGTGCCCAAAGCCCGGGCACTGAGGCAGCCCGTGCCATGCAGGTGACCCGGCCAAACGAGATCCGGAGACCGGGGGTAAGGCTGCATCCTAAGGCCTGCGCTGCTTTGGGACTCGAGGCGGAGCGTGCCCCACCCTAGCGCCTCGGAACCCTAGTACCAAGAACATGCATGCATGCCTTGGGAAGGGGATACGCCAGGAAGTCCGGTGAACCTCTAGGATTCCGCCCAAAGGAGGGGACGTGTGCAAGCACGGGGGCACACCCTCCCCGCGAGATAAGCACGTCTATCCGACGGCGATCAGCCCTCCCGGTGTTGCCCGGGGCCGCTCTGTTGGGGGCCAACAGTCAGGTCTAGCGGGATGTAAGCCGCCTCCCCTCTTCACGCGCGGAGCCTCTTCCTGTTCGTCACAGGGGGGACGCCAGGGGGAACCAAGGGGCGCCTCTCCACGACCGAGTGCACCTACCTACCTACTCGAAGCAGAAACACAATGGGACACGTCCATACGCCAGAAATTCATGCACTTCATTTACTCCTTTGACAAGTCAGGGAATAACTTGCATGAAATCCGAATGGAGCTCCAACGATGGTTGAACCTAAATCATATCCAGAAATCCCTCAACCAGTGTTCGTGTACGAATATGAACCCCACACTTGAGTCTCTCCTCACATACACCAGCCATGTTTGGGCCCTGTAATTGCTTTTATTGCGCTGAATTTTTACTTTTAGGTGCGTAGTGGACCAGGCACATAGGTCGGGCCTCACAGGCCAAGAGGGACAGGGAGGCAGTGGTGACAGGTCCTGGGGAAGCGGGGGCTGATAGGGGCGGGTGACAGAGTTGGAGCAGCTTGGGATAGGGTTGAGAAAAGCAACAGGGGAACCAGGGGGGAGAAACCGCGAAAAACAAATGGAGCAGAGGGAAAAAGGAAAATGAAACCAGGAGTTTTGGCCCAGGATAAGCACTGTTGGCATGCACGAGATCAAGTGAGAGCGTCCAGGGACTGTAATACAGCTTGCTAGTCACTCATTGGTACTGTGTAATGGACATGGCCCTGATGGCCGCGGGTGCTTATTTTAAGGAAGAGGCCACGGCGCTTCTCCGTTGGTTTGGAGGATGGCTTCAATTGTCGCTGTGTGTTGCTTTTTGAGGCCTGCAGAGAAGCAGATGAGGGGTGGGGCTGAGGCAGCAGAGGGCAGGAGAGGAGGGTGTGGCGCAGAGGGGAGGGTTGAATTTCTGACGGCGGGGTACGGGACTTTCAGATATGGCCGTCACGTCACTACTGGGGTATCCTGAGGTTCTAAGGGTTGAGACGTCCTGCGCATGATCCCTGGTATGCCAGTTGCAGAGGGGAGAGGAGGACTCGCTGGTGCCTGCGGGCGACACTTCAGAGTAGGGCCGTTACCGCAGGGTGTGAGAGTGTGTGATCGTGGGTGGGCTCGATGTTGAGGGGGCAAGAGGTTGCTGCAGGGGGGGGGAGGGGGGGGGGGGGGGGGCACCCAGTGGTGTCGGCGCACATCGGCGCCGTTGGAGGTGACGTGTCCTCCCCGATCCTGTGGTGGGACGGTGAGGAGGCAGGACCCGTATGAATTCTTCAGAGTAAGGGGGGATGCACTCCTGTGGGGGGGCGGGGGTGTGGTGTGCAGTGGAAAGTCGCGTCTGCAGGCGACAGCCTGTGTGAGTGACCCAGATTGCGACAGGCATACGGAAGGTGGGTGCATGAGGTGTATTCATGGTCCTTTGCATTCATGATACAGGCTTTCAGGCCCGGGACCCTACTCGGTTAGGGCGTCTGTAGTGTGACTGGCGTCGGGTGTGCGGACGACTTGGCTGGTTGGCGTGGCAAGACTGAATCAATAGTCGGCTGTTCCGTCTGTGGTCCGTACAGGGCTGTCCGGCAGGGGCCGCTCTGCTGTGGAGGCGTCTGACAGCGTGGCGCTTGGGGGAGGGCGGGGCGAATAATAGAGTTTACTGCCTGCCTGGGCCCTTGCACTGTCGCTTCTGAGCAGCAGGGGGGGTCGGGAGCTCGCTGTTGTGGTGACCTCCGTTGACGTCGTTGCGCTGGTTGCCTCCTGCCTGGCTTTGCCTCTGTGCCAAACGTGTTTGGCGCCTTCCTTTTGTTGGTAGGCGGCCTGGCCACTTGACGAGGGATGGGGTCAGGATTCTTGTACAAATAAGATCTCTCAACGGGGGGCGCCGAGTGCAACGTGCTGAACGCACAGCCTGATTTGCCCAACATATTCACAGAGAGGGGCGGAACCCGAGTTGGAGGGGGCCCGTTTTCTCGAAGCCAGTTGACCGGTTGTTTCAGCGCATTCTAGAGCACTCGGCGTCGGGCCGGCAGAGCCTCAGTGCACTGACGACGCCGTTCAATTTTACTTTGGCCTGTGGTGGGGATGAGAAACAATGCATGAAGCGCTGAGGGGAGAAGGGTGCGTATGAAATTGCGAGGGTCCCCTTTAGGGGGGGAAGACGACCACCATTGCTTAGCCACGTCGCAAAAGAGTTGGGGCCACGCATGTGTGTACAACTGGTGGATGTGATCTCGTTTGGGGCAGAGCGCAATCTCTGCCAGCCGTCCCATGGGCTGGACAGTGTTGCATAGGTGGCAGCTGTAATCTCAGAAATCGTCTGGCAAAGGCCACGTGCCAATGTTTACCAATCCTACCGCCTACTTGAAGGGTCTTATGGCAAACCAGCTGCTTTTAGAGTAAAAATCGAAATTGCTTTTTCAAATGGATGTTGTTGTGGGCGTGTGTGGCGTAAAGGCGCCGAAGCTGTGAGGGAGTAATTTTATGTGTATGGGGAGGCCACCATTAGAGATTGCTCCCAGCGGGTGGGAGGGGAGGAGGAGGGACGGTTTCCAGACACACACGTAGGTGATCCACTTGCTGCATGAGTCGCTTATCTCGCTCCCTGGAAACCCTGCATGTCCCTTGATCCATGCCGATTTCACTGTGATGTGCGTTGGCAGGGACAACAGCGCATTCCTGAGTGCCCAGGCCCACGTACCGTCGGTGGTCATGGAGGGGATCGGGGGAGGGAGGCTACTCGTGTTGAGCAGGTTCAGTATCTGATGGTTGTCGCCGGGTACGTGCACGGTGGAGTGAGGGAGGGCTGAGCGGGCCCACCGTGGAAACATTATGGCTGCCCAGACCTCTGCCCCCCCTGAGGACTGAAAGGGGGAGGGAAGACAAAGGAGGAGCACTGAGCCGCTTGGCATGTACGCTGTGGCTGCCCCTCCGTATCCCCGGCGGCCCGCACACCTGTCTAAATGGGCCCATACAGTCTCCTGGGAGTCCTCGTCAGCAAGCTGGGCCGCCTGAGTGCACCCCCACGCGGTCAGACCGCGGTGATGCAGGGTGTGGGGTGCCGGCAGGAGGGTGTACGCGAAGAGCGTTCGAGATGCTGTGAGGAGTCTGCCGTCATGAGGGGGGGGGGCAGGGGTTTCTCAGGGGAGGGATCGAGGAAGCTGGGCGTGCTCGGGAAATGGGGGGCAGAGAGTGAAGCACTTCTGAAGAATTCAGGCTGGACAGTGATCACTGGGAGGGGTAACATGAATTCATGATCTTTGGAGTCGTTCAGGGTGAACTCTTCTCAGCCATGCTTGGAAAGAAACACCAATTTCGCTGTAGTGGCTGAGGTGTCTTGCACCGTCCCTTGGTACACTGGGCAGTCCCTGTTGCACACCCCTGTGAATTTCGGCCAGACCCTCTCTCCTGGGAGCATGTGCTGAGGCAGAGCTGGGCTCCAAGGGCCGGTGGTGTTGAAACGCAGGCCTAGGCCCTCCACTGCGTCTACTACTGTGTCCGGGAGTGCAGAGCGCTGAGGGGTGAGCAGGGCAGAACCTACCAGGGAAATGACCTCTGGCGGTCCGTCCCTGTTCAGGTACCTGAGGGCGGAGTAGATCATGTCCTGGAGGATACAGTGTGTGAAGTGTCGACTTCCGAGCCCTCCCTTAGAGCGCGGGGTATATTTATCCTTGGGTGAGAGTTTGGGGGTGATTCGTGATCGGTGGTGTGGGCAGCGGAGAAATTTCCGAATGATCCTGTGGAGCCGCCGTAGTTGTTGTAGGGTAAGGGGATGTGCCATTCGGCGGTAAACCAGGACAGGGATTTGTTGGATGTTCACCAACTTAATGTGCTCAGACAGGGTTCGGGCCAGAGGTTGGAGGGTGGTGAAGCTGCGGATTTCCAAGGTTGCCAGATCAAACGTGTTGGAGCGCTGCTCCTGCGTATAAACGTACACCTCCAAATATTTGTATACTTTGTGGGGTTGCCCAGTATGTTGGTGGAGACTGGACAGGGGCGCTCCAGAGCAGGTGGCGAAGGAGCAAGTAAGTAAGTAAGTAAGTAAGGGCGGCCGTGTCTGCAGCCTCATCCGACACCCCCCTGTTTGTTTTATACGGTGGCCGCCTCTGGCGGGAAGGGGGTCTCTCCACCATCACTTCCCCTTGCGTCTCACCTCACGGCCGAGATCTTAAAGCAGGTTCCCTTGGGGCATGACCAGTGGTAGGTTCCACTCAGCGGCTGCCCTCACGGGCGCGCCTTCTGGTCCCCCTTCAAATAATCCTCTGGTCTTCCCGCCCCGAGAGCAGGCTTTAGGGCGCCTGCGGGCGGGGTTCCTGTGCAAAGCCGTCGCCCACAGCGCAGCATTGCTCTCAGCCACATTCCAGCACTCCCCATCCCTCACGGGCTGGAGTACCCACTCAGCTCTGGGATGTACTTGGTTGTCGTCCATCAGCGGCCGGAGGCCAGGAGGCGACTGTTTCCACGTTCCCCGAGGTCCCGCTCATGCGTGAACCTACGCCTACTTCGGCCCTTGACCCAGGGGCCTCAGGGTCAGCCTTCACTCCTGCAGGCACCTCACGGCCGTTCCGGGGTTCAGGGCATTTTCCCGCCTTCTCGTGGCGAGGTTCCCCGTGGTTGGCCCACGGTTCTCCACTCCATGGCTACTGGTTTCCAAATCCCACGGGTCTGTTGCTTGGTGCATTCTGCCCTATTTCCCCCGTCGCGCTGCGTTCACGAACCCGCGATGTCCCTTTCCCCTTTGCAACATCCTGCCACTGGCCCAGTTCCCATACCCCCCCCTTCATCGCGTGTTTATACCCCACCGGACCACCAGCAACCCCATGGCGCGGGCCAACTGGATCCTCATCCATCCGGGGACCGTTTCGTGCGTCGTGCACGGTTCGCTCCTATCCCGGCCCCTTGTGTTTGGGTTGTTGGTTTCCTCTTGGACTATTTGGGGACTTTGTGCGGTCCTTGGCACCCTTCTTCCTGGCCCCGTCCCCGTTTCCCATCCCGTTTCCCGCGCCTATCCCCCACCGGGCCGCCTGCATCCCATGTGTATACCCGGCCACATGTTACCCTGGTGCTTGCCCGCGGGTCCATTTCTTACCTCATGCACCGATTGCTTCTATCCGTTCTCCCGCTGCCTGTTCTCTCGTGCTGTGTGTCCTCTGGCGGTGCTTTGATGTTTGTTTTTGGTTGTTTTCTTCCCTTCTCTTTTGCGCGCACGCCGTGGCCTGCCTCCCCCCGCCCCGTTTCTGACTGTGTGTCCGTGCCCTGTCCCTTGGTTTCCTCTCACTTCTTGGTTTTTCCTTGTTTTTATTTACCCTCCTACCTGCATGCACGCACGTCAGCACTGCACTGTTCATCCAGTCACGGCTCCCCTCTGTTCTCGTCTCTGGTTCTCCCGCCACCGTGGCGCGTTCCCCTTTGGCGATCCCCGGCCAAGCGAGGTGGGCGCCCCGCCCTCGGGTCACCTTCCACTCCATTCCACCCTCTCTTCTCCCCTCTCCGCCGTTTTCCCGCCGCCTGTCTCTCGCCTGCCCCCTTACTGCTGCTCTCCTGCACTGTGTGCGCTCCGCTGCTCCTCTCCGTGCCAGTGCCGTATCTCGCGCGCCCTCACGCGTCTCCCCGCCTGCGCCGGGTCCTCCGTCCTGTAGGCTGACTTGGGCGGCCTCCTCAGCTACCCCTTCGGGGGGATTTCCCTGTCGTCCGCCACCGCCCTCCCCTCCATCAGTTCCCTGATGGTGGGGCGGGGCGGCCAATACGGCTCAATGCGGGTGATTGGCATGGCTATGCTCTGTGTGCGATGTGGTGCTCCTGACTGTCGCCGTTGGACCCCCTCGTCCCTTCCTCATCGCGCGGCCGTGTCCCTCGTTCGCGCCTCCATCTTCCCCTTTTTGCCTCTTGTGTCGCGCTCGTCACCGCTCATGCGCGCCCCGCCTGTGTTGCCTGCTCCCCTCTTCTCTACCCTTGCCCTGGGGCCCTTACTCCTCTCTCCCTGCCACGTCTTCCCTCCTCTACCCACCACATCACCGCGTCCCAACCGTTCGTCACACGGAGGGGCGTCGCTTGCCCAACTCTGTCAGAACATTACCGTCTGCTATCGTTGCGCTTGCTGTACATCCTCTCGAGTAGTCCGCTCGCGGGTACCACATATGCCCTACGCCGATGTCCCTACCCCTCCCCTGGAGTCAGTTCGTATTTGAAGGCCTCTTGCCCTGGCCCAGCAATGTGGGTGTGCGTTCTGTGGCACAACTTCGCCCCGTGGCCCACAAAGCCTCTGGCTTAGCACATCCCGGGCCGGCCCTCGTCGCGCCCTCAGAGCGCTGGCCACCCGTACGCCCCGCGGCACCTCCGCAGCACCATCACTCTGGTCTCCCGGTAGTGGGCATTCCCCCTCCCAGGGAGGTCTGCCCTGCATTGGCGCCAGTATGCAGTACCGGTCCTGATTACGCCGGCTGGAACTCCCGTGCGCCGCGTAGGCAGCCCGGATTCTGGTACCAGCGTCTCGAAAAACGGGCTCTTACGGCTGTTCGCCTGCAGGGCAGGGTGCTGGCTCCAATCTGCACCCAACGGCCGCAGCGCCTCTACTTCTCGTGGCAGGATTCCCGTGGAACACCGCACACAACGCCCGCTGCGCCTCCCGGCCACCAGCTTCGCAGCCAACGGACCCCCGCCCTGCGCCCGCCCTCCATGTGGGCGCTGTGGCCAGGGCTGACATGGCTGCCCCGGCGCTCCTTCAGGCGCTGTACCCGCCGCCTTTCCCCCCTTGTGTCATTGTACGCATCTTTCGCCCCGGTACTCGACGCAGACCCTGACTTCTCCACTGTCGCTCCACTCACCTGGTGTCTGGCACTCATACTGGCTGGCTCCACTGGTCTGTGCCTTGCTGCCCGTCAGGAACGCCCGCATCTGCCGGGTAGCCGTACCCCACCGTCCCAGCCTTTGCTGCCGCTGATCTGGTGCCCGGCCCGCCTTCTGGGGGTCCATGCTCCCAACGTTCATCCCCCCGTCTCTCTCCGCCATGCTGGCCATACTCCTCTTCTGGCATCATCCCCGCCACCTCTTGACCCTCCTTGCTCTTTTCCCCGTGCTCGTCCCATGCCCCATGCTTCCACTCCGCCGGTCCACGACCGGCTCCTTCCTGTGTGGGCATCTTGAGCCCACCCCGCCTGCAGCCTGTAGCCCACGCCCTTCTGTTCTCCCTGCACCCTCCGTGTGCCTGGCTCTTCATCCTGTCACCCATGTGGACCCTCTCCTGCCCCGCCCTACGCCTCGCCACCATGCCGCCCATGTTCCCCTCAGTAAGACCCCTCCCTCCGCAACAGCTCCCTCAGCATCCGCACCCTGGACTTTCTCCCCCGTTCCTTTGGACACTCCAGGTCCGGCTCCTGGAGCGCCTCTCCCCGCATTCTCCTCTACCTGCCCTCCTCCATCTCAGGCCCTGGTTCCCGCGGTCTCCCCGCCTTGGGGACCAGTTCGCAGAAAGGGCGGGTCGCTCGCCTCTCGTGTCCCACTCTCGTTCTCCCCGCCCAATTCACGTAGCAGACCAACTCCGCCACGTCCCCCGCCCTCCAGCCCCGGACTGTCCGCGGCTCCCTCCGCGCTGGATGCCGCGCATACCGCCGCAGCGGTGGTGACTCCGATCCCAAGTCCATCAGCGTCAGCTCCAGGCTGGGGCTGTCCGGCTGTGGTGCCCCCGCTGCTTCCCCTGCTCCCGACTCCTCCACCCGGCGCCGCTTTCCCCGCGCTTGCCCAGCCTTTCCTGCCTACCCTCTTGCCCTCTTGCTGGACTGCGACCGTCCCTCCACATCCGTGGGGGGGGTGTCTCCCTCCGGGTCCGGGATAACCTGCTGCGCCCCGCGGGCCAGCGCTTCCTCCTCCTCCCTCACCGTGCGTTCCCGTTCCACCACCTCCCTGTCGCTCTCCGCCAGCCTTGCTGCATCCCCGCTGATCTGTCTCCAGGCCCTGTCCTGCATCTCCCTCTCCACTTCCGGCGGGAAAGCCGGCTGCCTGAATAGCTGCAGCGGGGGGCGACCCTCTGACCTCTCGCTCTCCTGCGCGTGTTCGCTGGGCCGCTCGCCTTCCTGCTCTGCCCTCTCCACCCTCTCCAGCCTGCTCCGAAGATCCAACCACGCTCTCTGCAGCTCCTCGACTGCCTGTGCCTCCCCTCCCCCCGGCGTGCCCTGCCCTGTCGCCCGTCCCTCCGCCACCTTGGCCGCTTCCCCCGTCGTCCGTGCTTCCCTCTCCCGCAGCATCCACTCATCCTCCCCTATCATCTCCCATGCCCTCCTGTGCTCCTCTCCCTTCCCTTCCTGTGGCCCCCACCTCGCCCCGCCGGCCTGCCGGTGCTGCCGCACAGGCGCTGGCGGCAGCACACCCGGGTACGCCTGTGGGGGTGGGTACACCGTCTCTACCGCAGGGCACTGTGGTGGCGGAAACAGCAGGATGGTAGGTGGGACAACAGTCCCCGACAATCCACCTATTCCCTTCCCTGGGAACCCAGGCAACCCCACGTACCGACCGCCACCTACCTTCCCCTGCCCTTTGCCAGCTTGCCCGTGCTTTCCCTTGCCCCTTGCTGCCTGCTCCCTGTTTTCCTGCCTTCCCTTGTCCCCGTCCCTGCAGCCCTCCGCGCCCCTCTCCTATTCCTCACGCACCTTGTTCACTATGCTTGTTCCTGCCCCCTTAATCCTGCCTGCCCGCTTCGCTGCCTTTCACCCTCCTGCCCTCCCTCCCGCTGTCCGTGGTGCCCCGCCGCTGCATCGGCGCTCCGCCCAGGCTGTCCTTCCCCTCCCTGCGGTCCGCCACTGGGTTGGCTGCTGTGCCCTCCTTCTGTCCCCTCCTGCTCACCCTGGCGCTCCGACCTTCCCCTCCCTGACCCCATCTCCAGCCGGTAGATGATTTTGGGCCCCGGCTTTGGGGCCTGGCGATGACGGCGCTGGTGCTTCATGCGCGCCAGCGCCTTGTACTGCGCCGTCTGCTGGCGGCGCACTCCCCTCTCCTCCTCTGCCCGCACCGCTGCGCTGACCCTACGAGGTGACCAAGGCGGTAACTGCCTAAACGAGTGTTGGGGCCGCGGCCATTGATACCCCTGTCCTCCCCCTTTTCCCCCTTTCCCTTCCTCGTGCCCTGCCGCCTGCTTGACCCCTGATGCCCCCACTTGTCCCTTCCCTCCCTTGCCTGTCTGCCCCTGTCCTCCTTTGCGCAACCCGCTGTCCCCGCGTTCTGCCGCTCCCGCGGCTGTCTGCCCTCGCCTGCCTTTGCCCTCCTTCCTCCTCTGCACTTCCGGGAGGATCGACTTCATGGCAGCCGCCGGCACATTGGGTGCTGTAGGCTGCCACTGGCCCCCCTCCATCGCCATCCTCCTTGCCTCCTCCCCCTCATCCTTCGATATCACGAGGATGTCGGCGAACACCGACCCCTCGAGCCTGTCGCTCTCCGCAAGGTTGAACGGGTCCACCCGCAGCTGCGCTGCCGCGGGCTTCCCCCGTTCCTCCCCCTTCCTAGCAGCTCCCGCCGCTGCCACCTCCGCCACCTTGCCACTTGCCGCAGCTTGTCTTCCCTTGTTGCCTCCCTCCCCTGTCCCTGCCGCGGTCTCGCCCTTCCGCCCCTGCCCTTCGGATTGCTGTCCCTTCCGCTGCACCGGATACGGGGGCAACGACACCACAGCGGATGACGCCGAGAGCGTTGGTGAGGCAGGCTGCGGGGTCGGGGCCGCCTGCGATAGGGCCACGTCAACTCTCACCCCCATCAACACCGGGCCCCCGAACCCTCTCACCGTCTGCGGTGGTGGCCTGGCGCCCGCCGCCGACGACGGGCTGGACCTTCGGCTCCGGCGTGTAAGACATCTTTCTGCAGCACATGGCATCGCGTCCCTAGCTTTGCCGTCATCGCCCTCTTCTACCGGCGCCCTGCACGTGTTGTTCCTGCTGCGCCATGGTTCGTGCGCCCTACGTGTGCTGTGCTCTCGTCCTGCGGTCCACCGGCATTTTGGTCCCCGCCTTCGTCCACATCGCAGCGTACTGCTGCCCCATCCCGGTCTGCCACCCGCTCTCTGGGCACTTACTTGACGGTCTTGTCCTGCTTCTTGTCTTCGCGCTCCGTTGTATGCTCCAACTTGCTGGCTTGCGCCCCCCAGGGCCCTCTTGGCTACTCCTTCGTCTTGCCCTGCGCTAGCCTACCCCAGCTCTTGAGCCCGCCGCCGGTGCATTTGTCTCGTCACCAACGTGCCTCTCTGCCCCTTTCCGCTTGTCCGGGGTCTGCAACTGCGTGCCCTCTGTCCTGAGGCCTCTTTCTCCTCCCACCCTGCCTTGCGACGCCCGAGGCGTGTGCCACCTGTTCCACCTGTTCCTCCTGCTCCCCCGCACTGGAAGCTCCATTCCGGAGGTATCCTCCCGTTGTTGCCAGCCTTCTTCCCGTGCTAGATACACCACCGCGTTCCTGGTCTTCTGGGCGGTCCCTCATCTGACGGTTGCATGTGCGCCCCCTGCTCCCTCTCCGACACTCCTGCTCACTTGCCATCTCTTTCGCCTCCATTCTTCCCGCGGTGCTCCCCCCCGCGTCTACAGATACATTCAGCCTTCCCCTGCAGCCTCTTCTGCGCGTACCCCATCTCTAACGGGATCAGGCCGGCGCCCGCCTTCCCCGAGTGCTTTGGTCCCACGAGCCCAGGTGCCCGTCCGGGGGGGCACCTCTGTGTTTCTGCCTTCCGCCCTGGCCCCTCTCGCCCGGTGGCTCGGACCACGCCCGGTCCCGGATGTTCCAGTCCGAACATTGGGTGACCCTTCCCCCTCGCTCCCCCCGCCCCAGGCGACCCGCCACCAGCTGTCTCCCCGCGGGGCCCCATGCTACCTCCCCTTCGGCTCTTGTTACCTCCTGTTCTAATAGCTGCCGGACTCTCTTCCGCCTGCGTGCCATCAGTTGGTCCCTCTGCTCGTCGCCCTCTTGTTCCTCCTCATCTCACGTTCCCTCTGAATGCAGTAGCCGGCAGTTTGGTTGTGGCCGCACTTCCATCATGGTTAGTTGCTGGTTGTACCTGATCAACGCCATCTCTACCCGTTTGGTGACCAGGTCTCGCATGTCGTCCGCCCGTGCCTCCAATTGCGCTTCCCTGCACCCCATGCGCTCTTGTAAATGCTCCACCGGACCCTCAACAGTCCGTGGGCCACGACTTCCGGCACCACCGTATGCTCCTGGAGCCCCCTCCAAGGCGATCTCATGATCACCATGTGCCACAGGCCCTTGCAATGCCCTTTTTCTCCCAGCTCACTCTCCATCTCTGTTCTTCTTTTCTCACCCTTATTGAGCAGCGGGATGTCCTGATCCCTTACCAACAGCCCTTCCATCCCCCTGTACCGCTCACATCGCGTGAAGTGCTCGTACGTTTCCAGCTCTCGGCAGCAGTGGCATCGCATGTACTCGTCTGGGAGATCCATACCCCTATGCCTGTACATATATCGCACGAAGTCGCCCCCCCTACCTAGGAGGTAGGGGGGGGTAGGGGGGGGTAGGGGGGGGAGGTAGGGGGGGGGTAGGGGGGGGTAGGGGGGGGAGGTAGGGGGGGGAAGGTAGGGGGGGGGAGGTAGGGGGGGGAAGGTAGGGGGTATCTGGTATCTGGTATCTGGTTGACCCGCCCGAGGCTCCGACACAGCCGGAGGGGTTCCCTGAAAATGTGGGACACCCAACCGCCACATGGCGGCTTACTCGGTCCCGCCAGGGTGGGTCGAAGCGGGCGGCCCATGCCCGCACCCTGCGCCACCAGGGGCTGACACCTGCCGTGGTTTTGGGTGTATGGGGGGGGGGGGGCTCCGCTGGATTGGGGGTCGGGTTGGGTTCCCCGCGCGTTGAGTGGGTCGCGTCTCGGGGGTGCCAGTCAAGGCAAGGGGCTGCGCAGGGGCGCGGACTGGGGCTGCGCATGGGCGCAGACTGGGGCTGCGCAGGGGCGCAGACTGGGGCTGCGCAGGGGCGCAGACTGGGGCTGCGCATGCGCGCAGACTGGGGCTGCGCAGGGGCGCAGACTGGGGTTGCGCATGGGCGCAGACTGGGGCTGCGCAGGGGCGCAGACTGGGGCTGCGCAGGGGCGCATACTGGGGCTGCGCAGGGGCGCAGACTGGGGCTGCGCAGGGGCGCAGACTGGGGCTGCGCAAGGGCGCAGACTGGGGCTGCGCAGGGGCGCAGACTGGGGCCGCGCAGGGGCGCAGACTGGGGCTGCGCAGGGGCGCAGACTGGGGCCGCGCATGGGCGCAGACTGGGGCTGCGCATGGGCGCAGACTGGGGCTGCGCAGGGGCGCAGACTGGGGCTGCGCATGGGCGCAGACTGGGGCTGCGCAGGGGCGCGGACTGGGGCTGCGCAGGGGCGCAGACTGGGGCTGCGCAGGGGCGCGGACTGGGGCTGCGCAGGGGCGCGGACTGGTGCCGCGCAGGGGCGCAGACTGGGACTGCGCAGGAGCGCAGACTGGGGCTGCACAGGAGCGCAGACTGGGGCTGCGCAGGGGCGCGGACTGGGGCTGCGCAGGGGCGCAGACTGGGGCGGCGCAGGGGCGCAGACTGGGGCTGCGCAGGGGCGCAGACTGGGGCTGCGCAGGGGCGCAGACTGGGGCTGCGCAGGGGCGCAGACTGGGGCTGCGCATGGGCGCAGACTGGGGCCGCGCAGGAGCGCAGACTGCGGCTGCGCATGGGCCAGACTGGGGCTGTGCAGGGGCGCAGACTGGGGCTGCGCAGGGGCGCAGACCGGGGCTGCGCAGGGGCGCAGACCGGGGCTGCGCAGGGGCGCAGACTGGGGCTGCGCAGGAGCGCAGACTGCGGCTGCGCAGGGGCGCAGTCTGGGGCTGCGCAGGGGCGCAGACTGGGGCTGCGCATGGGCGCAGACTGGGGCTGCGCAGGCGCGCAGACTGGGGCTGCGCAGGGGCGCAGACTGGGGCTGCGCACGGGCGCAGACTGGGGCTGCGCAGGGGCGCAGACTGGGGCTGCGCAAGGGCGCAGACTGGGGCTGCGCGTGGGCGCCGACTGGGGTTGCGCAGGAGCGCAGACTGGGGCTGCGCAGGGGCGCGGACTGGGGCTGTGCAGGGGCGCGGACTGGGGCTGCGCAGGGGCGCAGACTGGGGCTGCGCAGGGGCGCAGACTAGGGCTGCGCATGGGCGCAGACTGGGGCTGCGCATGGGCGCAGACTGGGGCTGCGCAGGGGCGCTGACTGGGGCTGCGCATGGGCGCAGACTGGGGCTGCGCAGGGGCGCAGACTGGGGCTGCGCATGGGCGCAGACTGGGGCTGCGCAGGGGCGCAGACTGGGGCTGCGCCGGGGCGCAGACTGGGGCTGCGCATGGGCGCAGTCTGGGGCTGCGCAGGGGCGCGGACTGGGGCTGCGCATGGGCGCAGACTGGGGCTGCGCTTGGGCGCAGACTGGGGCTGCGCAGGGGCGCAGACTGGGGCTGCGCAGGGGCGCAGACTGGGGCTGCGCGTGGGTGCAGACTGGGGCTGCGCAGGAGCGCAGACTGGGGCTGCGCAGGGGCGCAGACTGGGGCTGCGCAGGGGCGCAGACTGGGGCCGCGCAGGGGCGCAGACTGGGGCTGCGCAGGGGCGCAGACTGGGGCTGCGCATGGGCGCAGACTGGGGCTGCGCATGGGCGCAGACTGGGGCTGCGCAGGGGCGCAGACTGGGGCTGCGCGTGGGCGCCGACTGGGGTTGCGCAGGAGCGCCGACTGGGGCTGCGCAGGAGCGCAGACTGGGGCTGCGCGTGGGTGCAGACTGGGGCTGCGCAGGAGCGCAGACTGGGGCTGCGCAGGGGCGCGGACTGGGGCTGCGCAGGGGCGCGGACTGGGGCTGCGCAGGGGCGCAGACTGGGGCTGCGCAGGGGCGCAGACTGGGGCTGGGCATGCGCGCAGACTGGGGCTGCGCAGGGGCGCGGACTGGGGCTGTGCAGGGGCGCGGACTGGGGCTGCGCAGGGGCGCAGACTGGGGCTGCGCAGGGGCGCAGACTAGGGCTGCGCATGGGCGCAGACTGGGGCTGCGCATGGGCGCAGACTGGGGCTGCGCAGGGGCGCTGACTGGGGCTGCGCATGGGCGCAGACTGGGGCTGCGCAGGGGCGCAGACTGGGGCTGCGCATGGGCGCAGACTGGGGCTGCGCAGGGGCGCAGACTGGGGCTGCGCCGGGGCGCAGACTGGGGCTGCGCATGGGCGCAGTCTGGGGCTGCGCAGGGGCGCGGACTGGGGCTGCGCATGGGCGCAGACTGGGGCTGCGCAGGGGCGCAGACTGGGGCTGCGCAGGAGCGCAGACTGCGGCTGCGCAGGGGCGCAGTCTGGGGCTGCGCAGGGGCACAGACTGGGGCTGCGCATGGGCGCAGACTGGGGCTGCGCAGGGGCGCAGACTGGGGCTGCGCAGGGGCGCAAACTGGGGCTGCGCATGGGCGCAGACTGGGGCTGCGCAGGGGCGCAGACTGGGACTGCGCAGGGGCGCAGACTGGGGCTGCGCGTGGGCGCAGACTGGGGCTGCGCAGGGGCGCACACTGGGGCTGCGCAGGGGCGCAGACTGGGGCTGTGCAGGGGCGCAGACTGGGGCTGCGCAGGGGCGCAGACTGGGGCTGCGCAGGCGCGCAGACTGGGGCTGCGCAGGGGCGCAGACTGGGGCTGCGCAGGGGCGCAGACTGGGGCTGCGCATGCACGCAGACTGGGGCTGCGCAGGGGCGCAGACTGGGGCTGCGCAGGGGCGCAGACTGGGGCTGCGCAGGGGCGCAGACTGGGGCCGCGCATGGGCGCTGACTGGGGCTGCGCAGGGGCGCAGACTGGGGCTGCGCAGGGGCGCAGACTGGGGCCGCGCAGGGGCGCAGACTGGGGCTGCGCAGGGGCGCAGACTGGGGCTGCGCAGGGGCGCAGACTGGGGCTGCGCATTGGCGCAGACTGGGGCTGAAATTGAGCGCAGACTGGGGCTGCGCAGGGGCGCAGACTGGGGCTGCGCAGGAGCGCAGGCTGGGGCTGTGCAGGGGCGCAGACTGGGGCTGCGCAGGGGCGCAGACTGGGGCTGCGCAGGGGCGCAGACTGGGGCTGCGCAGGGGCGCAGACTGGGGCTGCGCAGGGGCGCAGACTGGGGCTGCGCAGGGGCGCAGACTGGGGCTGCGCATTGGCGCAGACTGGGGCTGCGCATGAGCGCAGACTGGGGCTGCGCAGGGGCGCAGACTGGGGCTGCGCAGGAGCGCAGGCTGGGGCTGCGCAGGGGCGCAGACTGGGGCTGCGCAGGGGCGCAGACTGGGGCTGCGCATGGGCGCAGACTGGGGCTGCGCAGGGGCGCAGACTGGGGCTGCACAGGGGCGCAGTCTGGGGCTGCGCAGGGGCGCAGACTGGGGCTGCGCAGGAGCGCAGACTGGGGCAGCGCAGGGGCGCAGACTGGGGCAGCGCAGGGGCGCAGACTGGGGATGCGCATGGGCGCAGACTGGGGCTGCGCATGGGCGCAGACTGGGGCTGCGCAGGGGCGCAGACTGGGGCTGCGCAGGGGAGCAGACTGTGGCTGCGCATGGGCGCAGACTGGGGCTGCGCAGGGGCGCAGACTGGGGCTGCGCAGGGGCGCAGACTGGGGCTGCACATGGGCGCAGACAGGGGCTGCGCATGGGCGCAGACTGGGGCTGCGCAGGAGGGGGGGGGGGGGCGCCTCACCACAGGCTTTTGGCGACCCCCCCAGGCGCCAGGCTCCTCACCAGGAGGTTATTGGGGCCCGGGCCAGCGTGTGCGCGAGGGCCCCAATACGCAGACTGGGGCTGTGCAGGAGCGCAGACTGGGGCTGCGCAGGGGCGCAGACTGGGGCTGCGCATGGGCGCAGACTGGGGCTGCGCAGGTGCGCAGTCCGGGGCTGCGCATGGGCGCAGACTGGGGCTGCGCAGGGGCGCAGACTGGGGCTGCGCAGGGGCGCAGACTGGGGCTGCGCAGGGGCGCAGACTGGGGCAGCGCAGGGGCGCAGACTGGGGATGCGCATGGGCGCAGACTGGGGCTGCGCATGGGCGCAGACTGGGGCTGCGCATGGGCGCAGACTGCGGCTGCGCAGGGGCGCAGACTGGGGCTGCGCAGGGGCGCAGACTGGGGCTGCGCATGGGCGCAGACAGGGGCTGCGCATGGGCGCAGACTGGGGCTGCGCAGGAGCGCAGACTGGGGCTGCGCAGGAGGGGGGGGGGGGCGCCTCACCACAGGCTTTTGGCGACCCCCCCAGGCGCCGGGCTCCTCACCAGGAGGTTATTGGGGCCCGGGCCAGCGTGTGCGCGAGGGCCCCAATACGCAGACTGGGGCTGTGCAGGAGCGCAGACTGGGGCTGCGCCCCTGCGCAGACTGGGGCTGCGCATGGGCGCAGACTGGGGCTGCGCAGGTGCGCAGTCCGGGGCTGCGCATGGGCGCAGACTGGGGCTGCGCAGGAGCGCAGACTGGGGCTGCGCAGGGGCGCAGACTGGGGCTGCGCAGGGGCGCAGACTGGGGCTGCGCATGCGTGCAGACCGGGGCTGCGCAGGGGCGCAGACTGGGGCTGTGCAGGGGCACAGACTGGGGCTGCGCAGGAGGGGGGGGGGGGCGCCTCACCACAGGCTTTTGGCGACCCCCCCAGGCGCCGGGCTCCTCACCAGGAGGTTATTGGGGCCCGGGCCAGCGTGTGCGCGAGGGCCTCACCACAGGTTTTTGGCCCCGCGCTGTCGGGGGGGGGCGCGCCGGGGGGCCGTTCAGGCTGGTTCCCCCCGGGGCTGGCTCAGTTGTGCATGGCCACAGGCCAGCAGAGGCTGTTTCTTACGGGGCTCATGTCGGTTCATGGCCCAGGGCGCATGGGGGAGGGTCCCAACTCTCGCCCCCGGAGGTTCTTGCTGGCTGTCCCTGGGGGGGGGGGGGGGCATGCGGTTTCGTGTGTTTTGGGAGGCGAGCTACCTCCCATGGCAAAACCCAGGCGGCCTCTTCGCGCTGGGGAACCTCCGCTGGGGGAAGGTAGGGGGGGGATGTAGGGGGGGGGGTAGGGGGGGGGCGACTCCGCGGGTCCTAGGACGCCAACTACCCTCCCTTCGCAGGGGCCTCTGGCCGACAGTTAGTTGTCAAAGGTATGGGCCCAAGGAGCCAACGGGCGCCGAAGGCGCCCAATGGGGTTATGTAGCCACCTTGCCCACTTGTGGGCTCTTTTCTGATTCTGCTCCCCGCTCTGAGGCGATGCGGATCCCCTAGGCGGCAGGGGTTATATAGCCACCTTGCCCCATCCTTGCCCGTAGTTGGGCCAATTCTGATTCTGCCTCCCCGCTCTATAGCGGTGGCTATTTTGGCGTCTGGCCGTACTACAGACCCATACTCTGGTATAATAGGGGCCCCTAGGGGCGTCATGGTGACCCCCGGCGTAGGTTTTGACTTCTGATTTTGTTCCCTTTGTTGGGGACCCCCGAGAATGCAGGGGTGATGTAGCATTTCCGCCCTCTTTTGGGCCCCAACCGTCCGGTGCTATTGAGGAAACCGGAACAATCTTTGAATCCATGCTTTGTTGCGTGGTGCATCAGGGTTACCCCCGGTGTAGGTTTTGACTTCCGATTTTGTTCCCTCTGTTGGGGACCCCCGAGAATGCAGGGGTGATGTAGCATTTCCGCCCTCTATTGGGCCCCAACCGTCCGGTGCTATTGAGGAAACCGGGACAATATTTGAATCCACGCTTTGTTGCGTGGTGCATCAGGGTGACCCCCGGCGTAGGTTTTGACTTCTGATTTTGTTCCCTTTGTTGGGGACCCCCGAGAATGCAGGGGTGATGTATTATTTCCGCCCTCCTTTGGGCCCCAACCATCATGGTGAGATGTAGCCAATTCGCGGAGACCGGCACTTGAATATCCCTGCCTCGAACTTTCATACCCCGGCTCAAGGAGGAGGCAATGAGGGGCTTGAAGATCCCTGCCTTGAGCTTTTCCCCGGCTCGAGAAGGAGACATTCAGGGGCTTTCTCTCTTCCTTTCCTTTCTCATAGGCGTAGGCGGAGGCAGGGGTGACGTAGCCACCTTGCCCACAAGTGGGCCAATTCTGATTGTTGCCTCTGTTGTGTCGCAATTTTCCGCGTTTTCCGCGGGGTTACAACTGAGACTGGTTTACAGGGTTACAAGTGCAAGTTACAAGGCAAGGGCATCATGCAGCCTGTGCATTTGTGACCACGGCTTTTCCATCACCCATTCTACAGGATATTGTGCATCACCATGAATTACGATTCAGTCGAGGACGTGGTTGCAACATATCTTGCTCGCTATGCAGAGCACTACTTAGGCAATTCTGGTCGCATCCTTGGCCCACAAGGCCGATCAACGCACTGTTGGTAGACTTGCAGACCGTGGGAATCAAGGCAACTTCGATGCATGTGTTCCGCGCCCTCAATCGCTTGCGTCAATGTGGCGTTTTGGAGTTGACATACCAGCCGCCGATGTATTTGTTGCCGTTCTGTGATGCCTGCCACGCGTGCGGTGGGAATCTGGAAGCAGCCCATGTTACCACTCTGGAAGTATTGGGGAATGCCGAGGTGCTCATTCCGCGTACGATGTAATGCGCTCTGCCAATGTTGTAAGTACCATATTGCGTTCCCGTCCTTCCTTAGGGGAGGCCGAATGATATTCAACTTGTGAAGGGCACCTGTACTTCGTGCGACATACAATATACCTACGATGGTTCCACCGTTGGTGGTAAAGCCTATCGACCCACCGAGGAATGGCCATACATGATGGTCACGAATAGGTGTGTGCAACGTCCGTTTTTCGTCCATTTCCAAGATGTGTGCCTACAGTGCACAACATCTGTGCAATATTTAGGTCAGTCCTGCGCAAGCGCGAAATCGATGACACGGAAGTCAGGTTGACGCTGCAACATGCTAGCTTTCACACACAAGGTCTTGTGTTGGGGATACCACCAAAGATTTTGAAGAAGGGTTTGTTCTTGCGTTTGGCCATGCACTATCACCGAGAGCAGATGGTGCAGGACGTCATGCCCGATACTGATCTTCGGGATGACTCACTCTTTGAGATGTTGAACACCCGCATCCGTAACAATGAAATGCCTTCGTGGCACCAAAGGTGTGTGTTTACTACAGTGGTGTTACCCTTCGGTTTGGTGAGTGGACAAACACAATCTCTTGTTTGCGTCATGTGTAGGTGCACAACAGCGGGGCCCCAGCATGTGAGGCACATGAGTCTCGAGAAGGCTGGGGACGACAAAGTGGCATACCATACTGCAGCTCTCCAGAGGTTTGAGGAGGTGGTGATTCTGGACGGGCACGAGAAGGTTTGCCGCCGTGTGTGTCAACATCAACGTGGTGAGCGGGGACTACATCCAACAACAGGCTTGACCACCCCATTGCAATGCTCCCAATGGCCTGACAAGACGACTGGTTCTGCCTAATGCCGTGAGCATAAACCTGTGGATCAACCGGTCGTTCCCAAACTTTTGGATGAGAGCGATGATGAAGTAGATGAGGTGATTGCCCTCCGTACGCGGGCCCAGCAACAACAACAGCCAACCAAGCCCAAGACTACAAGCACAGTGAGGGACGAGGGTTGCACGAAGACCTTTGTTGTGCACCCAGGCAGGACGTCGGGTCTGCTAGCAACTGCTTGGCCTTGCAACTGCATTATTGAGTTGTCCGAATTGATACAGCCGGAGTCTACGCACGATGTCCTCAACTGTGTCCACGCTCTGCGGGAGAATGGTGTCGTCATTCATTACGCTGGGTATGACAATGGTTGTCACTGCGACCAATCCGTTTGCAAGCACAAGGATTCGACTTTGGAGGACGTGACTTGGTTTGTGGACAGGTAGACTTGCAATCCTCATACCTTGCCATAACAAGGATACATGCAATGCATGGATGAAGCTTCTGCTTCTGTTGCTCATAGGTTCCACAAGGTGAACCACAAGTGTACGAAGTACAATGCAGACGACATCCCTGCCTTGGAAGGCGTCAACAGTGAGGCGTGCAAGCAGCTCTTCGTATGGTTGTCGCGCTTCAAGTACATTGCACCTACCATGAATGATGTCCGGTTCTCCTTCCTGCTTTGGAACGTTTGTGAGGCCCACAATCGCTACCTGGGGGCAGGGGGCGACCCAGCTGGCATCTTGAAGCCTTCTGCACCAACTATGGCACGTGAGGAGCGGCTGGAGGATCCCCTTACTTGGATTATTTTGATCGTTGAGCCGACAGTTGCCGTTAGCTTGTCGAACTTCCTTCTGCGGCAATCGGCGGCCTTGCATCGGGCAATGACGTATGCGTCGCCTTCCCCCAACACGCCCCTGGCTAACAACCCCGTCGCACACTTGGCACGCCCGGTTACGTCAACTGCATCGGGTTCGTCTGGTTACGTGGCCATGGGCTCCGTCTCGCGGCGCATTGGGTCCAAGCACGCCCAGCCCTCAAGTCCAGCGTCAGCAACATCCTCACCGGCCCTAAAGCGAGTGGCCCTTGATCAGCCCGACGTGGACGGTATCGCGAAGCAGCTGTATGTCACCGATTTGAAGGGGAAGGACGATCCTTTGTCTCCATCCAGTGCCGATTCTACGCCTTCCTGTGGTTCTCCTGTAGGTGCCGCAGGTGTGTGGCGGTAACCTAACGCCTTGGAAACACTTCTCCTTTCCGTGTTGCCATCATGTTACTCGTATCATTGTAGGTGATCCAGCCGCGGAAAAAGAGGCCACTTTTGACGAAGGTGAATTGCACGGTGATGACGCGATGCCAGATCAGGCAGCAGCTCCTGCACCCCTTCCTCCGGGCCGTGCCCCTAAGGCCGTGGCACAGAAGAAGGATAGCGAAGGTTCCTGCTTCGTCGTGACACTTTACGCATATCACGTTTTCTTTCGTCACATGGGTATGTTTCGTCTTTCTAGTCCCCGACAAGTTGAGGCACCATGAAGTGGTAATGTCGGAGGGCGTCAGGAATCAGCTGAGAACCCTTAGTATTGAAGTTGGGGGTTTCAACGAGTGGGATGCGGACAAAGAGGCGCAGGACTTCCAAAAGTTGCGGGAGCCACCCTCCGGTTTGTCTGTGGTGAACTACGACAAAATTGTGGTCTTCCTCCTGTTGCGCTTGCGTGGCAACAAACCCATCGCGGTCCGCCCGGTGATGAAGGGCATCTTCGGCAAGGGGCAAGTGAAGTGCCCAAGTACAGTGGGTGTGTACAACTACGGATGCGTTGCGAACGGGCATTTTGTTGGTCGCAATACATCTCTTCTTTACTTTCGTCCGTTTGTCCTTGCAACAGGTAAGGCCGTGCTGCTGCGCTTTGAGTATGAGGGGATGTTGCTGCTGCTGACGAAGACGTCCCCCATGGCACCGCTGCCTTCGCTGTGGATTGTGTTGTTGCCTGTGCGTGGCCCAATTCCCATTATGCAGCAGTATGGTGTGGAGCAAGTCAACTGGAATAAGCGCGTGCAGCTGGTGCCGCCAAAAAGTTTCTTGCTGCCGTGGAGACAAGACCGTGGAGAAGCAGCAGCCGAAGGTTGGTGTTTCGGAGTAGTCGGTGAGCGGTGTAAGTACGTGCTGTCTACATCACCGTCTACCTGCATTCATTGCTCGGATTTACCCGAATAGGTGAGGAGGAAAGAAGAGATGGCGAAGCAATAGCACTACACAATCCCCATATATGGGCAACAGAACAGAAGACTGAGCTCCCGTGAACTGAACCTCATAAGAATTAATTAATCGCCAGGCGCGAAGCGCGCGCCGCTTCTCCAGTTGCCAGATCAGGAGGGACCAGAACTTGCGCGATGCGCAACAGAGCTCTGGCCCTGTCGTAAAACTTTCTGAATGTATCGTAACAGGACCAATCACCCAATGCTGCTACCACATGCGGATCCACGCCAAGATAGATTAGTGCAGTTGCTGCTGCTCCTCGTGTAGAATGCACGGAAAACGAATCCGTCTCCAGTTCCCCCAATTCCAGTAGGTGTTTCCTTAACCAGCGAGTAGTGAGACCGTTGATGGTATCAGATGATAAAGGCTTCCGTGGCTTTCGTAGGGACACAAAAATCTCAGAACCCTCGTAATCACCAGTAGCCTCCAAATAACGTGCTAAGCAGCGCTGCGGATCAATTGACGGTGGCGTAACATTGTGAATAGGATAACGTGCATAGTATCTCCTCCCTTTCCGCTTAGCAGAAATGAACCAAGGCTGAGCAGCGCGTTGGATATCCCTACGTGATCGCGCCAGATCAACGCCTCGGAACAAGGCAAAGAATCTCAAGGACAAAATGGCTTGCAAGCGCAGCTGAGCTTCCGTCTCCACAGGTTGCTGATGCATGACTTGTATAAGACGTCGTACATCATAGAAACGATGATAATGAGGAACACTGACGAACCAGTCACGTTTCAAGTTGCGTAGCATACCCTCGAAACGTAGTTGCGAAAAGCACGGGAATAAACACACTGCTGAATACGCCATACGCCCAGCACTTAAGAAATGCGTGCGTGAAAACTTTAAAAGTTGCACCGCCACCGTCATCAGTGGGATTTGACCAAAGCGCTCCACCTTTAACAGTGGAGCAAGCGCCGCGTCTTGTAACAAGAACGCACCAAACATGTGCCTCGCAGAATTGTAACGTTTCAAGGTGTCCTTCCCGATTCCATTGATGATAAGCGTCGCCTCTTCGTTGGTAGCTCCTCGCAATTGATAGTATTCACGCAAACATACGCCAAGGTCAACACGAAACGTGGTTGTGTCTCCGTGCCGTCTGGCATTTGCAAACGGAACTCCGACGTGTTCACTGCGAACCTCACGTGTTTCATCAATAGGTTCCACCAAACCTCGCGCGGCCTGTACCGCAGAGCCATGAGAACCTTCACCCCTGGTGACTCCAACACTTTGTTGACCAACTGAGGTATGTGCTTGAACGGCGGGAAGACCCACCCCGGTGAAAGTAAAGTTAGATTCTGGGAGAAGACATCGATGGCGTAAGCCCCCGGCTGAGGACACCGACTGACGAACTTGCTGCACACCGCATTGGAACTCCTTGACATCCAATCGATTTCCGGCTGAATCCAACTTTTGAACTCCTCCAGGATCCAAGTCAACACGTCCGACGGGAAGGTAGCCTCCGACGGTGTCCAACGAAGCCGAGACCAAATGTCCGCCGGATTCACCGAGGTGTGCACGTAAAACGGTTGAATCTCGATGCGATTGGCTTGTGTAAAATTCCACAGTTGGAGAATCAATGCGTTGAACCGCGGCTTGCGACCTCCCCACTTGCGGAGATACCAGTAAAGGACCATTGAGTCGGTGAAAACGCAGCGTGGTGTCCCTCAGCGCATACGCTTGAATAGTCAGTAGGGCTCCCCTGAACTCTTTGACGTTTATGTGTTCCTCTCGATTCAGGAACCAACCGAACGCTGCTTGGGCATTCCCTTGAAGGACTCCGCCCCACGCCAGATCTGACGCGTCCGAGTACATGTCCCTGACGTGACCCATGAAAACTACGAAGGTGCGTCCCTTCCACTGGTGTAACTCGTCCGCCAGATCCATCAACTGACGTGACACGCGCTCCGGGAGCGCCACGTCTGCCTCCCAGCCAGCCTGGACTGCCGGCGCCACGTGCACCGCCAGGGCGTTGCTGAGGAGTCGGATATGGGGCATGGCGAACAACAAGGAACGGATTCTTCCAAGAACGGAGGCGCATCGCCTCACTGATGGTGTGTGACTGTGTGCCAGTCTGTTCACGTCCCGAAAAATTGCTTGTAGGCGCTTTGGAGGTACCGCGACGAATCCTTCCCTGAAGTTTAGCATAAAACCAAGCATTATAATTTCTTGAGACGGCTCCAAACATGATTTTGGGACATTGACCAATATACCCAACCGATGCAAAAGTTGTACCAAAAAACGTGTGTGTTCCAGACATTCACGGTAAGTATTGCCAATGATGAGCCAATCGTCCAAGTAGACCCAAAAGAGTGCTCCGCGTTCGCGCACGGCCTTTAAAATTGGTTGCATGAGGCGTTGCCATTCCCGTGGTGCAACGTTTAATCCAAACGGCAAAACGCACCACCTGTAAAATTCACCGTCGACGTAGACCCCCAAATAAGGTCGATCCCGCGGATGGATACCGATGTGAAAATAAGCACTTTTCAAGTCAATTTTGCAAGCATACTGACCGGGTCTCAAGAACGGTAAAATGCCCCACAGAGTGACCAAACGAAAATAGGTTGTCTGTACAAACTGGTTCACGTTCTTCAAATTGGTGATAGGTCGACGGCCTCCCTCAGGATGTGCCTCGTCTGACGCTTTGTCCACTGCGAACATACTTGCACAACACTTAATGTCTTTTCGCTCGAGGCGTTCCATGCAACCCTGTTGCACTGCATCCAACACGTGTTTTACCAATTCAGGGTCGGTTACCTCTGCGTGGGAAGAACGAGGACGGAAGTCGTCGGTTGGCCGATCCGCATCAAAACCGTCAACCCAATCAAGCTGCAGCCCATTGCGAATCACTGACGCCGCGTATGTGTCCTTCAACGCTTCCCATTCATGCAATTGTGCACGACAGCGCAAATAGAGTGGCATGTGGGGATGGATCGGCGGTGGCACGCACACGGCTGGCGCCAAAAAAACCTCTACAGTCAAGCTACTGCTGTGGTCGTTCATCTAACTTGTCGTTACGTGGCACAAATCTTTGGGTGAAACCCTTACCTTTGCCTTTGCCTCCTTTGCCAGATCTCCGTGGATCAAAACGACCTCGTGTTGAAAACGAACGGAAAGAACTACGATGCGAGTAAGGGGAGAAACGCGTGCCTCTCAGGTCTTTTTGTAATTTGTTGCGCGACTGAAGTAGTGACATGTCATCCTTCGAGAGTAACTCTGGTGCAATCGCAGGTTGTTCAAACCGTTTATCTACTGCCACTCGCCGGGAGCTTTGGATGCTGTAGTCCAACGCACCCAACATTGCAAACAAATGTTCACATAGTACCAATGAAACAGGTGCTTCCGGAGCTACCGTTGTGTCATCTTCGCCTGCTAAGACTACTCCCAGGACTCGCCTGGCGTCTTTTACCTGTTGTTCCCAACGACGCTTCTCCGCGTCCGCTGGATGTTTGTGCGTTGGCGCTTTATTAACAGCTGCCCTATGGAACTCGTCGAACACTGGAAGGTGCTTCAACATCTTTTTTCTGCGAAACTCGTCTTGCAAAACCTTTCGCTCTTCCAGGAGTGCAGACAAGCGTGAAGGAAGTGACAGAACCTCATCGCGCCACACAAACGTGGACTCCTTGTCCGACGCGGGGCCAGCGTGGTCCTTGGGACCGCTCAAAGTTTCGCATGCCAAGAAGACGTCTTCGCGATGCGACGACGTTCCTGTTCGGCCAATGTCGTCGCCCTTTAAGGTGAGTAAGGCATCACGAACCAAGGCCATCGTGTCTTTGACAGTGGCCAGTGTTTTCTTTCCTGTAAGTTTGGAATACAGTGACGCTGCCTGCCAAGGACTGAGACCACTCATTGCGCTATCCTTTGCCAACTGTGCTGCATGTTCCAACGCCTCAGAACTCAGGTTCCACGCCGAATCCGGCAATTTCAGCACGAACTCGTGAAAATCCAGTGTCTCATTTCCTTCTGTCTTTTTGTTAAAATTTATATCCTTAAAACATTTTGGATTGCATCAGAAATCAAAGCTCTGGGTACAGCAAATCACTAGTTGAACAACTCAGTGAGCGCGTGACCGGTTTTAAGAGCATGGGAGGTTAATAGTGGTTGGAGCATGTAAGGAGTACTGATTTTCCAAATTTTTTATTATACTACGGTTTTCTCTGAGATCGTCGACGACAGGTCGTAGCTTAGAGGAAAAACACAACTCTAAGGTTGGTAGAGTGTGGGTTCAAATCCCATGGAGGGGGTATTTGAGGTCAAAAAATTTCATTTTTCATGTATAATACCATTTTTGTGTATATTTCGAGGGTGCCCGTCTCAATGAAAGGTAGCAAAGGGCACCAAAAGAGCAGAAAACAGAGAATACAAACCGGTTTTAAGGAGTTGGCCCATATATGCGGATTGTGTAGTGCTAGCTGAGCCAGCTCCCATGGTGCCATTGGCACATGGTGCCCATTTGTTACACACTGTATCTAAGTTTTCACCAGTGTCCTCTGTTGTTTGAGTCCATCATATATGGCACCTTTTGCGTGGGCCGCTATGCCGTGGTATTGTGTTCCTACTGCGGTGGCTTGTTGCTTGTCTTCTGCATTCTCTGGTGTGCCGCCATGCTTGGCACCCTGCGTCCATACTCGTTCTTCTGTTCATAGTCACGTGTTGACTTTGGTGCTGCATACGGTGCAGCAACACATCGGACTCGAGTGGTAGCAATCACTCACCATGGGTCGCAGTTCGTGTTTTGATTTCGCGGCTGTTGTGCTTGCATTGGTCTCCTCTTTGCAGATGGCATGGAGGTGTTTGGGCGAGAAGGGAGCCGTAGCAAAGAACGGTTAGGTGGTGCGTAGGTGTGAAGTTCTTTGAAGGACCACAGGCAAGGCGGTACGCACAGAAGGCGGGGCGAACACAAGGCGAAACACACAAAAGGCGGTCTGTGGCCACTGCAGGAGTCTTGCCATTTAAGGGGCCACAGGCAAGGCGTTGCACACACAATGCGGTAAACACAAAAGGCGGTCCGTGGCCACCGCAGGAGTCTTGTTATTTAAGGGGCCACAGGCAAGGCGGTGCACACACAAGGCGGTGCACACACAACGCGGTAAACACAAAAGGCGGTCTGTGGCCACCGCAGGAGTCATGTTAGTTGAGGGGCCACAGGCAAGGCGGTGCACACACAAGGCGGAACACACAAAAGGCGGCCTATTGCCACCGCAGGAGTCTTGTCATGTAAGGGGCCGCAGGCAAGGTGGTGCACACACAAGGCGGTGCACACACAAGGCGGAACACACAAAAGGCGGTCTGTGGCCACCGCAGGAGTCTTGTTACTTAAGGGGCCACAGGCAAGGCGGTGCACACACAAGGCGGAACACACAAAAGGTGGCCTGTTGCCACCGCAGGAGTCTTGTTATTTAAGGGGCCACAGGCAAGGCGGTGCACACACAAGGCGGTGCACACACAAGGCGCAACACACAAAAGGCGGTCTGTGGCCACCGCAGGAGTCTTGTCATTTACAGGGCGGTGCACACACAAGGCTGTGCAGCCAAAAGGCGGTCTACCAACGCAAGGGTCCGGGTGGGGTGGGGGGCGGGGGTTGCTCGGGAAGGGCAGGGGGAATTGGGGGTTGGTGGGGGAGGGGGGGGGGCAGGTAGGAGTAGCAACGTAGGGGGGGGGGAGGTAGGGGGGGGGGAGACGAGGTTGGGGGGGGAGGTAGGGAGGGGAAGAGGTAAGCGGGGGGAGGTAGGGGGGGGAAGGTAGGGGGGGGAGGTAGGGGGGGGGGAGGTAGGGGGGGGAGGTAGGGGGGGGAGGTAGGGGGGGGGTAGGGGGGGGTAGGGGGGGGTAGGGGGGAGGTAGGGATGGGGTAGGGGGGGTTTGGGGGGTAGGGGGGGGTAGGGGGGGTAGGGGCGGGGTAGGGGGGGGTAGGTAGGGGGGGGAGGTAGGGGGGGGCGACTTCGTGCATACTATCCCCTGTACCACCTCATGATCATCTCTCGCACTGGTACCTGACCCGTGACTGCCTGCAGCCGCCTGATTCGCAGTCTTTTGGGCAGCTTTTCCGGCCTGAGGACGTTGGGTAAGTGGACCTGTCGTCTCACCTTGCCCTTCAAGTACCTGCTCAGCTCTACCACTTCGGACCCCTCTCGCTCCTGAGCGAGCATGTGCACTGGCTGTGGGTACACTCGTAGCTCCTCCCTGCCCATGTCCTCCTCCAAAGCCCATCTTGCTCTCACCTCGTCCCCAACCCTTGGTGGTATGAGTATGAAGTGGAGGTGATCCCTTCTCTCCGGCACCCCCCAATTTGTTTCCTGCTCCTTGTCCACCGCTTGTCCCTCTCCATCCGCCTCATGATTCCCTACTCCCGCTTGATGCGACTCCTACATCACCAGGTGATTGACCTGGGGTACTTTTCTCATCTCCAGCCCGTGGCATATCGTGTATACCTGCGACGCCAGCCCCATGCCCGGGGCTTCATGTAGCGGGCTGTTGGCCAGTCTCCTGAGGTACGCCATGTCTGCCTCCGCATCCACCACCATCGACACCTCTTTCACGTCCTCCCCTAGCTTCCAAACCACCTCCGCCACCGTTTGCACCTCTCCATGCAACAGTACAGTCCGTTTGTTTATTTGAAAGGTAGTCCGGAGAACCTCGATGTGTGAACGTAGAAGTCAGTGCTAGAA
>OZ038383.1:54730433-54752907 GCA_964036045.1 Eutreptiella sp. 'Long Island Sound 2002' | reverse complement strand
CCCGGAGCATTTGGGATGCTCAAACAAGTGTTTTTAGCCCGTGTTGAGCCCGTTTTGACCGAGTTTAGCCCCTTCCACCACATGTATGCACCACTTTGTGCCCTTCGCCCGTACCTTAGAGCCGTGTGGAGCCACCTAGAGTTGGGAGAGGGGTGTAGATTAGAGGAGATATATATATATATATATATATATATATATATATATATATATATATATATATATATATATATATATATATATATATATATATATATATATATATATATATATATATATATATATATATATATATATATATATATATATATATATATGTATATATATATATAATATATATATATATATATATATATATATATATATATATATATGTATACATATATATATATACATATATATATATAGTCATAGTCATAGTCATAACCACTTATCATGCCGTCTACTGGAGTTACCGGGCATCTCGCGCCGACAGGTGGTTCCTGCCCCGCTCGATCCCGTGGGTCCCAGGGCTGCCTGAGGTGGCCCACAGCTTGACGGAGGACCCAGAGGACCGGGAATACCGGTCAACCAGGCTTTGGGGGCAGTGGCAACTGCATAGCGTTAGCATTAGCAACGGCGACGGACGCTGGCCCGTTTGTTCGCCGGGGGTATGGGGTCAAGGCAGAGCAACGCAGCAGCATCGCAACAAGTAGAAAGCAAGGGCTTCTCTGTCGGTCGCAAAGCGGCAACCAAGGAACAAAGCAACACGCATGCGGCGAAGCGAGAGCTGACCCTCCGTCGTCCGCGTACCCCCGCCATCGTGGAGACGTCCATCACCCGCGACCCCACGGAATCCATTGCCGTCTGCGTTCTCGTAATTGCCCACCACCCCTGACTCCACGTATCCCTCTGCCAGCACGCAATAGCCCGTATGTGCATAGCCAGGATTTCTGGGAGGCTCCAGCCTAGCCTGGCCCTCAGCTTTCATCGCCCCCATGTCCCCACAATGTACGCCGCCGACCCACCGCACCAGTCCTCTAGTATAGTACAAAAACACGGTATCAATTCCACGTCCTTGTGGCCCTGAGCTGCTCCCACACCCCAGATATATACCATGCCGGCACTCCATGTCAGGGGCAGCACCCAATCAGCTTCCAGGCATCCACTTGCCCACGTAAAATATAACTTGAGGGTCTACAGGGGGGGATGCCGGCCGCCACTCGACGGGAGTGGCGCAACCCGTGAATATCGCTGGCTGGGATTCGGGCTGGTGGGTGCCGTAGCTTGGTTATCGACCCCCTGTAGGGGTACCCACCAGAGGCTCGCCCCGGGCTGTGGTAACCAGGTGCACCTCATCTGGCCCACATACATTGCCCTGGCGCCTACCCTTGACCCTTAGCTGCACTGATTGGCCAGCTCCCGTGGTTGCGCCGCTTCCGCCACAGCAGCGGCCAGGCCGCAGGTTCGGCCCCCACCGACGACGTGGCGAGCCTACTTATAGCATTGGCCCGCTCGTCACCCCCCGGACCACTCAGCATGCCGCTCCTTCTCCTTCCTTGCCTCTAGCCGACCAAACTGGCGCCCCCCAGGAGTAAGCCGTTACAGTGGTGAGGCGACCGCATACTCTTCGCTACGACGCCACGCGGTACCGCTGTTGCCACGCCGACGCCACCCGCGAGCCGCAAACGACACGCACCACCGCAACCACAGGGCCATGGTCAGAGGTTAGACTATGTACATGCCCGCAGGCACGGTCACTCTAGTTTGTTAACGGGGCCAGGGGATGCCCCTACGCGCCCCCTGAGTTGTGAGAGGGGTCAGGGGGACACCCCAGTACTGCCATGCATCCTTGCAGCTCCCCCACTGTACGGTTCCCCAGTACCGCCGCGTACCCCCACCGTACAGACCCCAGTACCGCCGCGTATACCCCCAAGACGCCAGTACTCCGTCACCTTGAACTCCACGTGTCCCCCGTGAGTGCTCCTCCCAGGCTGCCACGCCGTCTCCAGAACGCCCGCCATACTGTCCCCCTGACGATCTCGCCGTCATATCCTTCTACGCACACATCTTCGCCTCGTCGCCGCCCCTGGGGCCTGAAGGCTGTCCCCGCAACCCCGTGTAACACTCCCAGGGGGGGCCGTAACGCCGTAACCCCCAGACAACTCCGTGCACCCCCGGTGTATCCTGAGCAACCACTCCCAATACCGCCGTAGCCGGGCCGCCAGTAGAGACCCCGGTGCCATGGGAATACCCTACAGGGGTTTGGGCCTTATTACCCTGGTCGGGACGACCCATGACACCTCACTGTTGTATGCGGCGACCCGGGGCAGGCGGGTGAAGCATCCCTGTCCGACCCTCATGCACGGGGGCAGTAAGGCTTACCATCAGGCCGGCAGGACTTGTCACACCCCGTTGGCCGGCATACGCCGTCTGCCAGTACCGCACAATCAGGCCATGAAGGCACTGCTTCTCAGGCGCTACCCCCTCCGCTGCGTCCAGCGTAAGGACGGTAACAGGTGCACCCACAATTCCTAACCCCATCAATCTGCACCCCCGGCCCCCACCACGCCGTCACCATTTCCTCCGTGATGCCACAACCAGAGTATCCGTGAGTCGCCCTCCAGAGCCGCCCACCACAGCATCAGGGGCAGGGCCGCAGACGGCGCTCCAGGGCACCGTACCCCTTCCACTCGGACGCTCTTCAGGCCACCCTAGATAGTCTTCCAGGCACTTGAGGACATCTGTCCGGAGTGCCGCAGTGCCCACCTCGCCTTAGGCCACCCCCCATCGGCATGTTCCTTACATGTCCCGCATAGCGGGACGGAGGCACATTGATGAACCCAACTGACACCGTTTCCCTGCACCCGTGGCATCGCTGCGGAAGCACAGACCGCGACGGAACGCAGCTACCATCACAACACTGCGACCACAGGTCCTACCATACATCGCAGCACGCGTCCTGGAGTCCGAGCAAAGCACCCGCCAGCGTGCGTGCCGTGGCACAACTGAGGAGGCTGCGCCTCGCTTCCTCCCACGTGGACACCGGGCGGAGTATCGGTCGCCCGTCGGGCATCACCGGCAGGCTCTCAAGCAGCCGGGGCCACCGCGCCACTTTGGGGCTGTGTGTGCCATGCGCCAGGAGCTCCCAACCGTAGTCCCGTAAGACCTCCCCGATGACATCAACCCCGTCCTGCTCCGGGCCCCTGGCGGAAGCCAGAACCAAGCGTTGTCCTCCCGCCCGAGCCTCAATGAACGCCTCGAGGCCCAGGGTGTCAAGGGTGTGACGGGCATCGGCAGCCACGTGGTCGTCCCCCTCTGGCAGAGAGAGCATGGCCTCCGTGACGTGGCCCTGCGCGTCGTCGCCCTGTACCCGTGCCAGCTGCTTGGAGCCCACTAACGCTGCCATGGACCGCTGCTGCGTGACCGCTGGTATGGCTCGTCGCAGCTGCCGGTCATACAGCCACAACGTACCCACGTCAAGTACGCCAGCCACCGCCAGGATTGGGAGACCGCACAGAGGTTGCTGAAGGACCGGCAGCACCTCGCGAGGCCAGCCCATGACGTTCCCCACAGCTGGATGGTTGGCGTACACCTGGAGCCAGGGATCACTCTGGCCGTCAGGGCTTCTCACCTTGGTACCACGCACCTGGGCCCACGATTGCGCCGACACCACGCGGGACCACTCCCTGAATGTCGTGATGTCCCGCGCCACCCAGGAACCGATCCACAGGTCGAAGGCCTGTGCCACCGCCGCCATCCACTGAGGGAACAAGGACATGGCCTCTTCATGCGCGATGCACGACCGTGACACCAGCAGTGCGTGCAGCGGTGCCCTCTGAAAGGTTGCCCGCAGGTCGCCGGGGAGGCCGGCAAACGGGTTCCACGGCGGACGCTGCAGGATCCTCCCTGCCGGCGGGCAGAAGGGTGTGTGACCTCGCAGGAACGCGTATACCGCCCTCCTTCGATCTTGCATCGGCAGCTGCTTGATCTGGGTGAGCCGATGGTTCCTGCGGGCATACACATCTTCCCCAATCTGGACCATGTCTTGGAGGAGTTCACGGCGGAGCTACCCCTGAGAGACAGGGCGGTGGAGTTCGTGGCGTGGAGGGAACACGGCTGCAGGTGGACTGAATCCCTGATGGCGGGTGTCATCCCCGGGGACCTAAAGCGGCTGTTCGCTGCGGTGCGAGCGGCGTCGTCCCGGGGCCCTGCCAAGGCCAGGCTCTTTGTGGAGGAGCCCAGCCACCTCCTCGTCCTGCGCACACGGTAGGCGCATGTGGCCAATGTCCTCCTCCGGCCCCCCACAGAAGATACAGGGGTGGGCCGGTATTGCCAAACGCGTGAGCTTCTGTCTCCACCGTCGCATGACCTGCATTGTGGACAAGCGACCGTCACGTGCCCGCAGCATATTTCTGTGTGTTGGGCCGTGGTGCACTGCTCCCAGGGGCATCGCCTCGCAGGCGCCAGCGAGTGGCTTGTGCGCCCTGGTGCGTGCCGCTAGCGAACGCCACTCCATCTCCCGGACTTGCTGAAGGGCTTGCATGGATGGAGAACGCGGCTCGAGCTCTCCATTATCCCCCAGCGTAAGAGGATGGCGTGCCCCCTTGGCAGGACGAGATGGACAGGCGGGGCCATTGCACGGGCCGCGGCACAGTCCGGCGCCTCGAGCGGGACCGCCGCCAAGTGCGAGCTCTGCCTCACCAACCAGTGGTGCGGCCCCCCAACTCGGCGCGGCAGCCGCCGCAGTCCCTCTACGATCCAGCTCAGTGCGTGCTAATTGACCAGATGTGATGTCGGCCCCTTGATGCCACGGTACAGGGCCTCCTGCGCCCTACGGATGAGCTCCTATGACGGACGCATCCACCACGTGTACCGTGCACACTGACGGGGGCGTGTGCAACGAGTACGCCGCCGCGCCGATGATCTCTGCCTCCGGGACCGTGCCGTAGATGGCACCCGTCCACGTGGGGATTCCGTGGCTGGCCACCGCCACGTTTGTGGCGTCGTCTCCCTGGGGCGACGCGTCAGACGATGTGACCTTAGTCGCCACCGGCACCAAGCAGTACCGCTGGGGCTCCAGCCACGCCACGTCGGAGTGGGGGCTCTGCACCACCTTTCCTAGGGACGGCGCACTGGAGGCCGTGAGCTCCGGGGACGGGACTACCTTCGGCCGATATACCGCATGTGGTCTCCAGGCCAGGTCACATCCGCAGACTGACTTTATGGCGTCCAGGGCGGTGGTATACTCCGCCCCCCAAACTGTTGCGGAGCAGGAAGGCTGGTATACCACCAGAGACCCCTGCTCCACTGCGCCGCCATCACGCAACGACGTGACGGCGACGTGCGGATCGTGTGGCACGTTGGACATCCGGACCACTTCCGGGACCGAGTACTCATCCGGATCCGGGATAGGGCCTGCTGGCAGCAGAAGGACAATTGCCCACTCGCTACACCCGTGCACCGCCGCGCATGCCCTGGAAAACGCTGGCCGCCCGTGCACAACCCACAGTGGTGGCAGGCGTATGCCGCCCCCGGCGTGAGGAGTGAGTAGGGGGACGGACGCCGGATCGTTTTGCTGTTGGTAGCCCTCAAAGACGTCCCCCAATAGAAACAGGAGGGCGGCTAGCGGGACGAACGGCATGGACAGCCCCGGGTTGGCTGGGTCCCATCCTTCCTCCCTGTATCCGCCCACAACATACACGTCCCCCGCAGTGGACTGTCTATTGCGTTTGCTGGCCTTCTTTCGGCGCACCGGGTGTATTAGCCGGTGAGTCAACGGACCAGGCAGCTGCGGCCGGAAGACGTCGCAGAGCCCCGTGAACCACACGTGGTCCAGCTGATGGGGCCCCAGTCCTGCGTGCGGAAGGTGCAGGTGGTCCTCATGGCACTCCTGAAGCTGGACAGCCCAGGGCCCAGGCGCAGGACAGGGGAGCCGCGCATGCAGGAGGTCATTTGCGGGATCAGTCAGGGACTGTACCGTCGCATCCGTGCGGGGCCCCGAGAGAACGCAGATGTCCCTACCCTTGAAGGAATAGGATTGGGACACCCACTTCCGCCCCGCCCACTGCACTTGCGGCATATGGGCGTGTACACACGAGTACACCGACGATGGCATGAGAAGTCCTACGCGCAACGTCCCCATCGCCCGGAGTACCCTGTCCACCCACGTATTGCCAGCATACGTGGCGAATGACGCAGAGGGCACCATGAAGTGCCCGCACACTCCGTACTGCACGTGCATGTCCCGGAGCATGGCCCGCAGCTCATCCCGGACCGTCGTCGACCTGTGGTGGGTGAGCTGAGCCATGGTCGCCACGACGGAGTCGCGGCAGATAACCTGGACATCCGCCAAGCGTAACCCATGACCCGACCGCACTGCCACGTTGGACAGGTCCTTGGGCAGCTTCTCGAATTGCAGGGCCGCAGCCTTGATGGCAGTATTCAGCTTGATCACTGCCTCCGCCGTGTCGGACAGGTAGGGCGCCGCGTACCGCACGATGCCTCCAACCACAGCCGCCATCACCTCATGAGGCACCGACGCCGGCCCTAACGTGTTCTTGCAACAGCCCAGCAGAGCTTCACACCGGAGTACATGTTTCTCCTTCATGGTCGCCATCCCCCTAGGATCGAGGCGCAGGCCCAAGTATGGCACCGTGCCCTTGGCACGTAAGCACACCCATGGGGCCGCCGTGTTCCCTGGGTTCAGGTACACCATAATCGAATGGATGCGAGCAGTATTGGCAGAGGCGCATTTGCCGACGTTGAGGGACATGCCCATGTCCGTGAGATATCGCGCTATGGCCGCCGCATACTCCAGGAATTGCGGCAGGGAGTGCGCTATCAACAGGAGGTCATCACAGTACGCCTGCACCAGGGGTGGCACCGCATGGCGAGCATCTCCCCGCACCTTGCAGGCAAGGCTCCGCAGGAGAGGCTCCAAGAGGAGGAGGTAGAGCACAGCGCTCTCCGCACTGCCCTGCCGCAAGCCCCTGTGGAGCCGTATGCTCGGCGTCGGGCCGTGCGCGGTGACGATGCGCACCAGAGACCCGCAGCTGAGGGTGTGGAAGAGCCTGATGAGCTCCTCCGGGACACCCATGTGGCGCGAGAGGAGCGCCAGCGCCCCGTGCGGTGTTGTGTCAAAAGCTTTTGACACATCGAAGGCCAGGAAGAAGGCCAGGAAGGCCATGGCTCCGAACTGCCAGTCCGCAGCCAGTGCCTTGCGTGCCAGTACAGCCGTGAACCTCCGCATGAGGGGAGTCATGAGCATTCGCATGTCTTGCTGCCCCGGCGCTATCGGTCTGTACTCGTCCAGGTTGCCCGTGGCTGTGCCCTTGGGCATCACCCAGATAATGGCCTCGTGCCAGGACTCCGGGACGTCCGCACCCCGCAGGATAGCCCTGTACGCGTGCACCAGGAGCCCCTGCACCGGTTCAGGCAGCTCCGCTATGAGGGCAGCCGTGACCCGGTTGGACCCCGGAGCTTTGTCGTCCGCCACGGCCTGCCTCACGGCGTCTTTAAGGTCTTGCAGGGTGTAGTCCTGTACCGACCTCCACTCCTCCGGCACCCCTTTGGGAATGTGGGCCCGGACCAGCCGCTCGAAGGCCGGCAGGTTCACTGGCCGCTTGGCGTACAGCGCCTCCCAATACCTTTGGACCTCGCCAATGACGTCCGAGGCCTCCAAGAGCACCTTCTCCGACTCGCGGACGCCTACGGACCATAGGCCTGACGGGGCATAGTTCACCACGTTGATGGCCCCCCGTATCGCCGTCCATCGGAGCTGCAGATCCGGTACCCTGCCCCGCCAGTAGTCCTTGATGGACCGGCGCCTGTTGCTCCTGAGGACACCCCGCAGCTCCTCCACGCGTGTCTCTAGCTGGTGGAGCTGTTGGTCCAACGCGGCACGTAGGTCCTCTACCGAGGCAGGGGACAGGTCGGGGTGCACTCGCCGGAGGTGCTGTAGCAGGGCTGTCGCTTCGTGGGAGTGGAGTCCGGCCGCCGCCGCGTCCCGTTGCCAAAGCTGATGGGCGCGCCAGGCCAGGGCCTGCTGATCCGAGAGGACCTGGTCCAAAGACACCTCCGTTTCCGCCTGCCCGTACGGGTACTGCGGGTCCACGCCTGATGGCATGCGCACGCCCGTGACCCTGGACACGTCATCACGGAAGGCGTAGAGCAGGTCAAAGACCGCTTGCACCTCCGACGTGCCCATGGTGGCAGTGTCCTAGTCCGACGAGAGCCACACCTGTAGCCGCCGATCCCCGCAGGCCTTCTGCAGTACTGCCGCCGCCGCCTCACGAACCCCCGGGGAGTCCGGGCGTATGGCATGCAGCCTGCCTTGGGCGTGCGAGTAGGCCATCCTGGTGACCCTCTCTTTGCCGGCCACCGCCAGCGGGATGTCCAGGACCACAGGGCCATGATCCGACCCCAGTGACGCAGGAGACCGCCCCGGCGCCAAGGGTGGGCGCTCACGCGCCGCCCATGGGACCAGAGGCGAGTTTAGAAGGAAGGAGTCCAGTCGGTGCCCTGCCCTCGTGGGCCTCCTGTGCTCCTCCCGTTCCGGGCCTGCCCTGTGGAAACCACACTGTTCCCACAGGGCTTGGAACCTCCTCGTGGTGGGGTGCCACGGGGAGTCCAGCCACACGTTGAAGTCCCCTCCGAGGAGCACGGCCCTGGTGCCACCTGCGCTCTTGGCCGCCGCGTACATGGCCACGTGAGCCCAGAAGGACGCCTTAGACGCCCAGGAGTCGCCGCCGCTACCCGGGCCGTGGACGTTGACGACCGTGAGGGTGCCACCTGCGGTCACCACATCGAGGGCCATGGCCTTGCCCGGCACGATGTCCACGATATCTCGAACTTCCTCCGCGGCGAACACGTCCGCCCGAAGGGCAATCAAGAGCCCGCCGCGCACCGCTGCCGCCGACGCTGCCTGGGCATCCACCCCTGGGTACGCATGATACCCGTGGTGACGCCACTAGTTCTCCGAGTGCACCACACCCTAAGGGTCCTGCAGGCCGGTCTCCTGGAATAGGCCCAGGATGGCACCCTCAGCCTTCATGATGCCCGCTGCCACCGCTTCACCGTCGAGCATACCTGGGGCCACTGGTACGCCGTCCCCCCGCATCAAGCCCTGGAAGTTCCAGGACACCGCCGCTCGGGTGTCGGAGGCGGGGCCCCTTCATGGCTGCACGTGTGGATCGGGGCCCCCTGCCGGATCCGGATCAGCGGACGGACGGGGGCCACCAGCAGGTTCAGGGGGACCACCCGCACCCGGCGCGGGCGGCCGGCGAGGCGGCCCCTGTCCCCGTGGGCCTCCGCCCGAGGCGGTCGTCGCCTGCTGAGACCCGGCAGATGCGGCGGGGTCCCCGTCTGCATGCCTGCAGGATGTACTTGCCGCCGTACTCCCCGCAGAAGTCACTGCCCCACGCCGTGCTGCAGACCCAATCGCTCCAGATCGTGCCGCCGACGGCGACGCCCCGCACTCCGCCGCGGGGCAGGCACCCGTGCGCAGCGTGAGCGCTCTGGACCCCGCTTGGGCCGACGCGAAAGGCCCCGCCTGGCCCCCCGGCATAACGCCAGCCAGCATGGCCAGTGCCTGGTCCCGTTGCGCCGGATCAGTCGCATGGTCCCGCTGGAGGTGGTCCAGCAGGTCCTTGGGGTGGAGGTGGGTAGGCCGGCAGTGCGTGCCAGCTTTCCATGTGCAGCGACCAGCCCCATCCAGCTGAGACCAGGGGCAGACGTTGATCGTCTTTGTCCCACGCTGCTCCGTGGCCAAGTCACCACCGAAGTGCTGCAGCACGTACCGAATGTTGGCATAGCCGCCATACTGAGGCCGCTGGCCCCTCTTGGGCGGCGGAATGGGCGTCGCTTTCGGGGCCGGCCTCGCCGCCGCGGCCGGGGGTGCCGCAGGCCGTACTGGTGGCACGCCTGGTGGCTGCGTCAGGTGCAGTATTCCCCCCACGGGAAACTGCTCCTCCACCCAGCGGCGCCACGCGTCGGCGAACTTCTCCCGGTCGCCCTCGACCTTCCACCTGGACGTGGAGAACGCCCGGAGCCACGGCCCCATGTTCTCCGCCATGACCAGGCGGAGGGCATCTCCTCCGCTCTGCCGGCGGAAGCGTGTCGCGGCCGCGCCTGCCACGGTCCCTTGGAGGTACAGCGCCTTGCCCCTGTCGCCACTCAGTGCACTAAGGTGCAGGGCCTCCAGGTCGGCGGGGCGGACCGTGAGCACCGTGCCCTCCCCGCGATCGTACAGGCGCAGCGCCGAGGAGTGGGGCTCCAATGCCGCCACAACCCAGCACCACGCCCGCGACACGCTATGCAGCAGTGCCAGCGAGGCTGCCGGACTGTTGCTGGAGGACCGCGATGCCGGGGCCCTTGGGAGGGCCGCCGCGTGACCCTGCAACGCCCTGCACATGCCAGCTGCATGCTCAGCCTGCCACATGTTGCTCGGGGCTATGGGCCAGACGTCCTGCCCCTGGATCGCCGGCGGTCGCGTGACCTCCACGAAGACCGCCGGCGCCGGCGGGATGTCCTCGGCCTTGCACCTGTGCGCCCTGCGCAACGGCCCCAGCTCCCTGAGGCACTCCCGGAACACCCGGTAGCGGGCCGGGCCCCTGGACTGCTGCCTCCTGAGCCGGCACGCGGTGACTACGACCCACTCCAGTCCCCCTGTTTCCACCCGAACACAGGCCCAATACTCCACCCCCTCCAACACCACCAGCCGCCCCATATCTGCCACGCCCACCGTATGGGTGGGAGGCACGCTCTCCACCCGCAGCCGCCGCTTGGCGCTTTCTTCCCACGGCTGGGGGGCATGCATCCGCTGCTGCTGCATCGCGTCCTGCACGTGCTGTAGGGACACTGTCGCCAGCATGGACATCCCCCCATCCGCCGCCGCCGCCATACACAGCACGGCATGTTGCATGCGCGCCCCGGGCAGCCCCACGTTGTGCGGGACGTCCGCCAGTTCCAAGGGCGTGCGGGGCGCCAGCAGGGCATCCAACACCGCTGTAGGCAGCTCCCCCAGGGACGGCAGACGCGCCATGGGCCCCATGTCCCTGTTGAGGACCACCGCCGCCACCCAGCGCCTGTCAAGCGCGGAAAGGAGGTTGCCCGGCCTCGGCACCCTGAGGAGGGTACCAACGGCGGACATGAGGGCGCACACGCCAGAGTCCTTGGTGTTGCCGGCCGGCTGCTGCACCTGTGCCGCCCGGGCCTCTGTCAGCAGGTGCTCTGCACCCGGCCATCCCGCCCTCTGGCCCCTGGGTGCCATGCGCATCGTCCGGACCGCCATGTCCCACGTGTGCGGCCACTGGGGCGGGGCCCCCGACACCACAGGCCGGTCCAGCGGGTCCACGATCAACCGCATGTCAGGGGCCACAAGGTGGTGGGCCGTCCAGTGCCGCATGTTCGGCGTCTCCAACCGGTCGAGGTACACCGCCTCCGAGCCCCCCAGCTCGACGTACCTCGCAATGAGGAGGGCAGCCGGGGTTTGGTCGTGCCGCTGGCCCTCCCACCCTCCCTCGGGAGCATCATGGCGTGGGGGGCCAGGCACTGCACCACGTCGGCTGCCAGCGCGACCACGTCGTCGCTGAGCTCCAGCCCATGGTCTGCGGCCACCAGGAACTGGTGCCTGGGCTTGGAGTACAGGTGCTCCAGGGCGCCCCGCAGCTCAGCCGGTGGGGGAGAGGCGTCTCCGCAGCCCCGCAGCCATGGGAGTGCGCCCGGGAGATGCCGCCCTGCTCCTCCTGACCAGACGGCGGCCTTAAGGACCGGCAGGTCTCGCCAGACAGCCCCAGCGACCTAATCGCGCCAGGGCTGTGGCTTGTTTGCACCCCACTGGAGGACGGCCACCACAGCATGCGTGGTCAGGGGCTCTGCCGTGAGCTGCAACGCTGTCCCCCCGTCGGTCTCGATCACCGTGCCCCGTGGGGCGGTGAAGACGTGGCCATCGGTCCCACGGACCGCCACCCATCCCCACAAGACCGCCACGGTCTCCCAGCTGGGGTGGCTGGTTCTCCTGGACAGGACCACCACCGGCGGGCACGGGCTGTTGGCGGCCCACACGCGCCATTCCACTCCCACCAGACGCTCGTGACCAGGGGGCCGGTACACCTGGGGCCACGCGTCTGGGAGCTGGCGATGGACAGCGGTCCACACATCAGCCCCGCCAGCCCGCGTGAACTGGAGCCCCTCCAGGATGTCCCCGTCCACAGGGCTGGGGAGGCGGGCGGTGCGAACTTCCAGCCCCTGGCTCAGGCGAAGCCCTTGCCCCTCTCGGTCTCCCAGCATCGAGACCTCCGGGTCTGTGGCCGCAAGACGAGCCGCTACAGTGGGGAGATGAAGGGAGACAGTCCACGGCTGGACTGAGACGGGCTCGCGCGGGAGGTCAAGGCAGGCCGCCACAGCACTGCCATCCCTCGCCCAGCTGAGCGCTCTGTCTCACCACTGCGCCCACACACCCGGCGCTGCTGGCAACGACCAGGACAGGTACGTCACGACCGCCTTAGCCTGCCACTCGCGAGGGTCCATGCCGGCGGGATGTGTGTGCCACGTGCACACCCACCCCAGATTGGCTTCCTGGACGGCGACCACGTCCCTCCACGGGACCACCAGGAACGGAGTGAGCAGGGCCGCCATGCCACATGGCAACGCCACTGCCCACTCGGTCAGGCCCCCACTCTCCAACGCATACCCCACCGCTGGGAGCCCTCCTCCTTGCGCCTTTACCACCGCTTCCTGCAGCAACGTTCCGTGGCCCCGGCCGTGGCCCTGGCTGCGGTCCGGGTGAGGGCCCCCACACGGGCCATGGCCTGGAGGATCAGGAGTAATTCCTGGGGTACTCCCCGCGGCACCGGCGGCTGGGGGTGGGCGAACCGGCAGGCATCTGCCCGCATGCACCACCCCTTGGCCCAGTGCCTGCAGGTTTCCACCTCCCCCGCCTTCGGCCCAGCCCTGTCCGCCACCCCCAGCTCCCGTGGACCCGCCTCACGCGCCTCCTTCGCCCCCACGATCACCAGCTCCTCGTCCTGCTCCACGGCGCCCTGTGCCTCTTCACCCTTGAACTCCGGCTCCTCGTCCCGCTCCATGGCGACTTGTGCCTCCTCACTCCTCCTGCGTTGGTCCTCCTCCTCCAGAGCCTCCGTCGTCAGCGGCGGGCCCGCCGCATCCGTGAACCTCGCCAGGGCCGCCGCCACAATGGCCTGCACGTCCACCTCCTCCCCGGCCACCTCTGGCTAATCCTGCCGCTGCTCGTCCCCTGTGGGTTGCCCTTGGCCCACCTCGTCACTGCCACGGCCTGCCTCCTCATCACCCCCCCCCCCGGGACCGCGTGTCCGGACCCCTGGGGGGCGGCGCTCTCGTCGAGGCGTGTGCCCACCACCACCAGCAGCTTGAGGTCACAACCGCGGCTCTCAAGGCGGTAGCTGCTAGAGGTGGGGACGAGGACCGCCCCATCCCCGGTCAGCAGCAGGCGGTCCGCGCCGAACACGACCTGTGCACCCTCGGGGTGCACCGCCACCAGGAGCGCATGGGACCCCAGCGCCTGGGGTGTGAGGGGCCGCACGTCCTGCTCGCGACGCCAAGCGTCAGCCCCACCTCGCCACAAGGCCACGTACAGGCCTTCGTCCCGCCGCACGTCCTCCAGCCCTGCCTCGTCCAGCAGGCGCCCCACGGACAGGCGCACCGACAGGGGGAGGCCTTCCTGGGGCTTGGCCGCCCGGACATCACCGGGGTGGTGACCCAGGACCGCCGCGTCCCCCAGTTGGACACAGCGGACCTGGCCGTTGTCCGGGGACGCTGCCGCCAGGGCCATCTCCCGGGCGACCTGCACTGGGCGCTAGAGCTCGTAGCGCTCCAGGGCGCTCGCCAGCATCCCTGCCTCCCGCTGCCCCGTGCCCATGAGGCGGTGCCTGTGGGCACCCTCAGCCGCATGGTACCTGCAGTGCCGCCGCTCACAGCTCCCCAGGGGAGGGGGCGGCACCGCAGTGGGCATGGGCCGCAGCGGCGCGTTGGCCGGGTCCTCGTCCATGCCGGCGTAGACGTCGGGCCCGGCGTCGTCCTCAAACATGAGGGCCAGCGCCGAATCGCCGGGCCCGTATGCCTCCTCGTCCCCCTCGCCCTCCGCCTCCTGCTCTCCCTCCGCCCCTTCTCCAGCCGCGACCACCGCCGGCGGCGTGTCCGGCCGCGGCGGGAAGGGGGCAAGAGGCCGCTCGTCAGCGCCTCCGCCCCTTGCCGCCTCCGCCGCGTCCCGCCGTGCCCGCAGGTTGGCAGACAGCCGGCCCCAGCTGGTGCCCGCATGGAGGTCCATGCTGTACGCCAGCCCCGCCGGACACGGCTCACCGGGTGCCAATTGGCGCCACTCCCGCCACTCCCGCATCCAGTCCTCCACTTCTTCCCCCTTGGCACGTGTCTCACTCGGCTCCACAACCCCACCGCCCATCGCCGGTGTCTGCGCCTCCGGTACACCCCGCCCCGCGTCCTGTCCCCCCGAAGAAACCGCCTCCGTCGGCTTCTCCTTGGCCCCTTCCGTCCTCGGGGCGACAGCCGCGAGCGCCTGCGCTATCAGCTCGCCGGCGTCAGCCCCTTCCGGCGCGGCTCCATCGCTCCCCGCGGCTGTCCGCCGGTACGCCTTCAAGGCCTGCGCGAGCAGCTCGCTGATATCTCGCGGGCCAGCCACTGCCGCCCCCTGCGCTGCATCCCCCGCTCGTTTCCCCGCTGTAGGCCTCCCCATGGGGGCCGCGCCCTGCATCCCACGCGTCGGGGGCGGACCACCACCCGGCACCACCGGCTCAGGGTCCGTCGGCACCACGGGCGGGGCTTCGCGCGGCACGGCTGGGTCCGGCACCTGGACCGTCCGCGGTGGTGACCCCGCCGCGGTAAACCCCGGCTAGGGCACCGCCAAGGGTGGCGCAGCCGCAGGCGCCCCCATTCTCCTCGCCTCGCCCGGGGGCACGCCACGTGCCTCCCCTTGCGACACCCCCTGCTGCTGGGCGCCCCGCCCCGGCTCAGGCACCGGTACCGGTACCGGCACCGGCATTGTGTGCTGAGGCGGCCGTGAGTGCTGCTGGGGCAGGGGATGTGGGTACTCCACATGCTGGTGCGGACGGTGATGGTGATGGTGATGGTGAAGGTGGACGGGGTGCTGAGGCACAGCCCCTGGTGACGGCCGCTGCTGCTGGGCGCTCCGCCCCGGCTCAGGCACCGGTACCGGTTCCGGCACCGGCATTGTGTGCTGAGGCGGTCGTGGGTGCTGCTGAGGCAGGGGATGCGGGTACTCCACTTGCTGTGCGGACGGTGATGGTGATGGTGATGGTGAAGGTGGACGGGGTGCTGTGGCACAGCCCCTTGCGACCCCCCCCGCTGCTGGGCGCCCCGCCCCGGCTCAGGCACCGGTACCGGTTCCGGCACCGGCATTGTGTGCTGAGGCGGTCGTGGGTGCTGCTGAGGCAGGGGATGCGGGTACTCCACTTGCTGTGCGGACGGTGATGGTGATGGTGATGGTGAAGGTGGACGGGGTGCTGTGGCACAGCCCCTTGCGACCCCCCCCGCTGCTGGGCGCCCCGCCCCGGCTCAGGCACCGGTACCGGTTCCGGCACCGGCATTGTGTGCTGAGGCGGTCGTGGGTGCTGCTGGGGCAGGGGATGCGGGTACTTCACATGCTGGTGCGGACGGTGATGGTGATGGTGATGGAGAAGGTGGACGGGGTGCTGTGGCACAGCCGCTAGGTGATGGTGATGGTGAAGGTGGACGGGGAGCTGTGGCACAGCCGCTAGGTGATGGTGATGGTGAAGGTGGACGGGGAGCTGTGGCACAGCCGCCGGGTGTACGTGTTGGTGTGGGAGGTGATGCTGCATCATGGGGAACCCGACGGGGTGATGAAGTAGGTGATGCAGATGGGGTTGGTGGTGGTGGTGAGCCCCAAAGGGTGGGATGGGCATGGGCCCGAGGCCTGGGGGCGGCGGCATCGGATACGCACCCGGCGCCGCATACCCCGGCCGCCCCGCCGATCCCACTGGGGGCCGCCCGCGCTGCGCGTCCTCGAGCTGCCCGAGATCTTGTAGACATCGGAGTAGTCGGTTGAGCAGGTGCACCCCGAACGGCACCAGGCCCGCTGCGAACCGCGCCTGAACGTCGGGCGCGTTGTACGGGTGGGGATCGCGGGCCAACATCTGCCGCAAGCAGACGTCGACGAAGTGGTCCCATCCGTTGTCCCTGGCCGGACGGTCCGCGTCCACGCGCGCCTGGAACGCCGCATACGTGTGCGGCCCGTATCTGACGAGATCACACACTGTGTCTACCAGGCGCCGGGCACGTCGCCGGAAGGCTGGCAACTCCGCGGGATTGGTGGGGACAGATAGCGACATTTAGCTAACGAAGGCTGTGTGAGCTATGGACATGGGAGAACGGGTGGACTCTGTGGCCCATCCCGCCTGCTGCAGGCTTACTGATGCACGACACTTCGCACGACACAGTTGCCCACCCCTCTTGCGCGCCCCCTTTCCCTTCCGTGCTCCTTTGCACCCGGTTTTGCCCCCTAGGTGTGCCCCTTGGCCCAACCCGGTTGTTGGCGGGCTTGTTGCCAGGCAGGGTTGGGGGGAGGGGGGGCGCCCGACGCTAGCTCTGGTCCCTCCCTCCGGGAGTATCCCCACGGGGGGGCCGATGCATGCACTCCCCGTCAGGGTGTAACTCTGTTGTACGGGCCGTCCATTTGTACCCGCTCCGTACAAATGGACCTGCGTCGTAGCCAGGTACGTCGGCCCTTCCCCACACCGGGGTCAGGTACACTGTGGGTCACTGGGGAGTCCTTGCGGGATAGGCGCGTCTCTTGCCTACCCCGATGGACGGTGTGCCCTACCCGCAGCCCCTCACAGGACACGAACTGCAGTACGTGCTGTGGGGAGTGCTCCTGGTCAGGCCCATTGGCCACCCCCCCAGGGCGGTGCCACCTCGGGCCGCTGGCCAACGGTCCCGGGCGTAACCCACCTTATTGCCTGCGCTCAGGTGGGGCCGATACGGACACCGGGGGGGCCCCCAAACCCCAGAGGACGGGTACCTCACCAGCGTCTTTTGCGGGCTCTTGTCACCCCAGCCCCTCCCCGTTCGCTGCGGTGTTGGTCCCTGCCTCCTAGCTTTCGTCCCCAGGGGCGTCCCCCTGTCCCGCGCCCCTTGCCGTGCTTCCTGGCTCCCGCCATGTCCCGCCTGCCCCTGCTGTCTGCCCCTGCTCCGGCGTGTTGGTGTCCTTTGTTGTTTGTTTTTTTTTTGCCTCTCGTCTTTTCCCCTTGGCGTTTCGGTCTGTCCTCTGCCCCCCCCCATGTCCCCTCGCTGTCTCCTCGCTGTCCTCGCCCTTTTCTTGGGTGGGTGGAGGAGAAGGGGGCGGGGGGGGGGGGGGGGGCGTCCTCGCTGTCCGTCCTATAGTGCATGTCGCAAGCACGGCGCAGGCACAGGGCGCGGCACTTGTCCCTCCGCTGGGGGGGGGGGGCTGCCTTGTGGCTCCCGTCGTCACCCTACCTTTCCTTCGGTCGCACCCCCGGTGGTCCCCCCATTTGGGCTTGCACGGCGCGTGCTCCCCTTGGGTACGGTCGTGTGGTTCGTCCCACACCTTCGTTCCACTGCCTCCCCACCCTGCCGCGGTGTTCTCGGGGGGGGGGGGGGGGGGTCCGCATCCCGCTACCGTCATCCCCCTTGTCGCCCTTGTCGTCTTCCCTTTGTAGCACGCATGTCGCAGGCATGACGCAAGCGCGACGCAAGCACAGGGCGAGGCTGCAGCGGCGGGGGGAGGGGAAGGGTTTTCCCTTTGGGGCCCCCACTTCCCCGCGGTCGGGTTCTTCACAAGCGTCCCCTGCGGGCCCATGTCACCCCGACCTCCCCCCGTTCGCCGCGGTGTTGGTCCCCGTCTTCTCGCTCTCTCCCTCTGGCGCGTTGGTATGCTTTGTGCGTGGTTGCTTTTTTTTTCCTTTTTTCCCGTCGCCAGTCCCTTCCCCTGGCACGTCGGTCTGTCCTCTTTTCTCCCCCCATGTCCCCTCGCCACCCCCTCGCTGTCCTCGCCCCTTTCCTTGTTGGGTGGGGGAGTTGGGGGTGGGGGGAGGGGGGCGCCCTCGCTGTCCTTCCTCCGGCGTAAGCACGTCGCAGGCACAGCGCTGGCACGTGGCGCGGCACTTGTCCCTCTGCTGGGGAGCGGGGCATGCCGCGTGGCCCCCGTCGTCGCCCTTCCCACTCTGCGTTCGCTCCCCCGGTGCCCCCCCCGCTGGGGCTTGCACGGCGCGTGCCTCCTTCGGGCACGGTCGTGTGGTCCGTCCCGCACCCTCTCCCCGCTGCCTCCCCATCTTGCCGCTTTGTCCTCGGGAGGGGGGGCCGCTTTCCGCCCCTCCCTTCCTTCATCCCCCGTCCTTGGGGGGGCGGGGGGGTGTGGGGGGGGGGGCCTTGTCGTCTTCCCTTCGCTGCACACATGTCACAGGCACGACGCAAGCACGGCGCTGGCACGAGGCGCGGCACCCGTCCCTCTGCAGGGGGGGGGGGGCATGCCTTGCGGCTCCCGTCGTCGCCCTTTCTACCCTGCGCTCGCACCCCCGGTGGTCCCCCCGCCGGGGCATGCACGGCGCGTGCCCTCTTCGGGCACGGTCGTGTGGTCCATCGTGCACTCTCTTACCGCTGCCTCCCTACCCTGCCGCGTTGTCCTCGGGGGGGGGGGCGCTTTTCGCCCCCCCCCTACCCGCATTCCCCGCCCTCGGGGGGGCGGGGGTGGGTGGGGGGGGGGAGGAGCGCCGATGTCGTCTCCCCTTCGTTGCACGCACGTCGCAGGCATGACGCAGGCACGACACAAGCACGGGGTGAGGCACTCAGCCGCTGCGCGGGGGGGGGGGGGGGGTTTCCCTTTGGGCCTTCCTGCCCTTCTCCATGGTATAGGCTCCGCACCCCAGGATCACCAGCCGTTGTTGCCCCTCGGCGGTAGTCGCCGCGTCTCCGCATGGTGCTCAGTGTCCCGTGCCTTCTCCAGCCTTTGCCCATACTTACTAAAGGAGGTACGTACCCGGGTGGGAACAGAAGATGAGGCAGTGCGGGCAGCGGGGAGGACTTACCGTACGCCTCGAAGGCTTCTTGCGCCATCCGCCGCCCTGGTCGAGGGGAGGGCCCCTGTTTCGGCACCCAACAGCCCGAGGGGGGCCGACTGCCCATCCTCTCCCTGGTGCCCGTGCATCCACTTCCGAGCGGCCTGATACCGGTGCCGTGGTATCAGTCCGCTGGAAGTGGCGGCTACAAAGCGGCCGGGCGCTCTCGTCCCCCGGGCCTCTGCCAACCCCGAGCGCGATGGAGGCCCCTGAGGTCCTATGGCGGAGACGCGGGGAGACGGGCGGGGGATTCATTTGTGGCATCCCCTGGCCACCTAGTTAAACAGATCAGCACAATCTATGCCGCAGGGGGCCCACCGGATGGCGCCGCTGGTGCCCGTCCCCTCTGCGTCACACTTACTGCAACAAGCGCAGGGGGTCCAGTGGATGGCGCCACTGGCGCGTGTCCCCTCTGCGCCACCGGTTTGGTCATCGCACGGGAGGCCCTACGGATGGCGCCGCAGGTGCCCGTCCCCCCATGCCACTTCCTGCCTCCGGCTTTAGGCTTGGCTGACGTGTCATGACGCATGATTGAGGTCAGAGTCGGCTTCTGGACGCGCACGGCGCACGGCACGACGCATGGCAACTATCCCCTACCCTGCCCCCTCTGCTCCCTCCCTCGCCCTCTGTGCTCGCCTGGCGCTGAGCATGCCCCTGTCTCCCTCGTCGCTCCCTCTCTCTGCTCTGGCTAGCACGGCGCGAAGCAATTCGCGAGGCAACCCTCTCTCCTTGCTGCCCCCCTCTACTCCCGTTCCCTGGCCTAGCCCTGCCCCTCGTGTGTTCGTTCTCCCTCGTCCTCCCTTGCCCCCCTTCCCAGCCCCCTGGGTCCTTGGCCCTCTGTCTCCTTGTCCCCGTCCTCGCCGTACCCTCTCTGCATACACATCGCGGAGCAATACGCGAGGCACCTCCCCCTCTCCCTTTTCACCTTGCCTCCCCCTGGCGCCCTGGTCCCTAGGCTTGTGGCACGCAAGTCGCACTGCACCCGCCTGCGGCCTTTGTCTCTCTACGACCGTCCTGCCTCCCCCTCCCTCCCCTGCCCTTTTACCTCTCTACCCCATGCTGGATACTTCGCACGACACTGTGTAGGCAAGTCGCGCGCATGTCGCAGGCAAGCACCTGGCCCTCGTTGTATGACGCTACGCAGGACACTGCACCTTTGGGGGTGGACCGCTTTGTGGCAGCGCGCCGCGGCGCTCCGCCTTGTCCAGTGCCCCCGCGCACTGCGGGCGGCTCGCTCGGTTGTGAGGCACCTATGTGTTTCTGCCCCACGCTCGCTGCTTCATGCCGCCGTGGCACGCCCTCCTCCCTGCCTTGCCTTCTCTGCTCCTCTGCCCTCCGGCCAGCGTGAGCACGACGCGGAGCAATTCGCGAGGCAGCGCTCCCTCTTTGCCCTCTCTCTCTGCCCCGGCCCCCTGGCCCTGTCCTGCCCCCTGTCAGCTCGCCCTCCCTCGTCCTCCCTTGCCCCCCTTCCCAGGTTCCTTGGTCCCTGGCCCTCTGTCTCTCTGTCCCCGTCCTCCCTTTACCCTCCCGGCATACACTTCGCGGAGCAATACGCGAGGCACCCCTCCCACTCCCTCTTCACCTTGACGCCCCCTGGTGCCCTGGTCCCGTCCGCACCTGCCTGCGGCCTTTGGCCCTCTACGCCCGCCCTGCCTCCCCCTCCCTCCCCTGCCCTTTTCCCTCTCTACATTTCGCAGGACACTACGCAGGACACTTGGTAGGCAAGTCGCACGCATGTCGCAGGCACGCACCTCGCCTCCCCCTCCCTGCCCTGCCCTTTCCCCTCTCTACACTACGCAGGACACTACGCAGGACACTGTGTAGGCATGTCGCACGCATGTCGCAGGCACGCACCTGGCCCCTATCGGCGGCGTCGGCGGGCGGGCTGGCTCCACGCTGTGGCCGCCCGCCGCTGCCGCAGCCCCCGCAGGAGCCGCCGCCGCGGGCAGCCTCTCCAAATGCCGCGGGGGGCGCGGCCCTGGTAGGCCCCGGCTGCCCCCTGGCCAGGGTTTCGCTGTACCCCCCGCGGCGCCTGGTCGCCGGGGGGGATCCATCACAAATATCTGCAAGACATCGAAAAAAAATAGACACTCAGAATATATATATATATATATATATATATATATATATATATATACATATACATATACATATATATGTATATATATATATATATATATATATATATATATATTACTACACCCCTCTCCCCTTAAATCTAGCTAACAAGCAACACGCAAGCAACAACATGCAAGCAACAAGCAACAAGCACTTCTCCTCACCGTTTTGGCCATTGCTCCACCTCATCGCTCCGGGCTCTACTCTACTCTAGCCATGTTGGAGCCCAGGTGGTGGCCTTGCCAAATCCATGTTTTGAGCTAAAAACTCAGCGGTGGCGGCCCGGGGCGGGGGTGCCAAATCGGGACGTGCCCTCCCAAATCTGCGCAGTTTTGGGCCAAAAAGAGCCATTTTTCGCCCAAAACAGCCCCAAAACCCGGGCGAAACGCTCAAACGAAGGGATACGGTGACTACACGGCACGTGCGGCTTGACGTCACCGTGTCAAGGAGCTCTCTAGTGCCCTTCAATTCCACGATATGTCCGAGAAACGGCCCAAAAAGGCGCCAAAAAGCCCCAAAAACCTGCGCAATGCGCACCAACACCCCAAAACCAAGCACAGGGCGTGTCTTGGGTTACGTGGCTCAAATCCGAATTCCAAGGGCGCCTAGTCCACCCGCAAGCCCCCACTTTTTGTGGTTTCCAAGCCTCAGAATCGCCCAACGAGCCACTCAGACCCCCGTACCAGTGGTCACTTGGTGGAGCCGGAGGGCAGCCCAGCCCACGCACGGTGGGGGCCAACGGTGCGTCCACCAGGGTCCCGGGGGCGAAAAAAATCATTTTTTCCAAAGTTGTTCCTAGACCACTTAGGATGTTCAGAGAAGTGTTTTTAGGCCGTTTTGAGCCCGTGGTGGTGCGTTATGGGCCACGGAAAATCCCAAAATGCCTTGAAAATGGGCCATTTTGGGACCAAAAATGGGTCAAAAATGGGTGGAAACCGCGTTTTTCCAAAAGTGATCCTGGACCATTCGGGATGCTCAAACAAGTGGTTTGGACCCATTTTGAGCCCGTGGTGCCGCGTTTTGGCCCAGGGAAAATCCCAAAATGCCTTGAAAAGGGACTGGTTCACCACCAAAAATGGGTCAAAACTGGGTGAAAAACGCAATTTTCCGAAGATGATCATGGGCCATTTGGGAGGCTCAGAAAAGTGTTTTTAGCCTGTTTTGAGCCCGAGATCGGGCGTTGTGGCCCATGGAGCATCCCAAAATGCCCTGAAAATGGGCCACTATGGGACAAAAACAAGTGAAATTTTGTGTCCCTTTTGGTACCGAGGGAT
>OZ038383.1:53291487-53331487 GCA_964036045.1 Eutreptiella sp. 'Long Island Sound 2002' | reverse complement strand
TGTGTTGTGTTGTGTTGTGTTGTGTTGTATTGTGCTGTGTTGTGTTGTGCTGTGCTGTGTTGTGCTCTGTTGTGTTGTCCTGTGCTGCGTTGTGTTGTGTTGTGTTGTGTTGTGTTGTGTTGTGTTGTGTTGTGCTGTGCTGTGCTGTGCTGTGCTGTGCTGTGGTGTGTTGTGTTGTGCTGTGCTGTGGTGTGTTGTGTTGTGTTGTGTTGTGTTGTGTTGTGTTGTGTTGTGTTGTGTTGTGTTGTGTTGTGTTGTGTTGTGTTGTGTTGTGCCGAAGGCGCTGTTACCAAAAGGCAAAAGGCCGGGATGTCTACCCACGGGTAAAGGTAAACGGGCTGGGCTGTGTGTGTTGTGTGCGCGCCGTGCGTACGTGTGTAGGCCTCGGCAGGGGGAGGGGGAGTCGGGGAGACCTGGTGAGTTCGCCTTTGGCGACCGCGCTTATTCCAGGAGCTCCCGCTGCACCCCTTCCCGTTCTGCTTGCTGGTGCAGGCGCAGCTCCTGCAACGCCCACGCCATCGGGCTGCCCGGGTCGTGTTGTGTTGTGTTGTGTTGTGTTGTGTTGTGTTGTGTTGTGTTGTGTTGTGTTGTGTTGTGTTGTGTTGTGTTGTGTTGTGTTGTGTTGTGTTGTGCTGTGTTGTGTTGTGCTGTGTTGTGTTGTCATGTGCTGTGTTGTGTTGTGTTGTGTCTTGTTGTGTTTTTGCTGTCTGTGTTCCTTTCCTGTTGTGTAATGTTGTATTGTGTTGTGTTGTGTTGTTGTGTTGTGTCGTTGTGTTGTGTTGTGTTGTGTTGGATGGTGATGTGATGTGTTGTGTTGTGTTGTGTTGTGTTGTGTTGTGTTGTGTTGTGTTGTGTTGTGTTGTGTTGTGTTGTGTTGTGTCGTGTTGTGTTGTGTTGTGTTGTGTTGTGTTGTGTTGTGTGTTTTGTGTTGTGTTGTGTTGTGTGTGTTGTGTTGTGTCGTTGTGTTGTGTTGTGTTGTGTTGTTCTGTTGTGTTGTGTTGTGTTGTGTTGGATGGTGATGTGATGTGTTGTGTTGTGTTGTGTTGTGTTGTGTTGTGTTGTGATGTGTTGTGTTGTGTTGTGTTGTGTTGTGTTGTGTTGTGTTGTGTTGTGTTGTGTTGTGTTGTGTTGTGTGTGTTGTGTTGTGTTGTGTTGTGTGTGTTGTGTTGTGTTATGTTGTGTTGTGCTGTGATGTGATGTGTTGTGTTGTGTTGTGTTGTGTTGTGTTGTGCTGTGTTGTGTTGTGTTGTGCTGTGTTGTGTTGTGTTGTGTTGTGTTGTGTTGTGGTGTGGTGTGGTGTGGTGTGTTGTGTTGTGTTGTGTTGTGTTGTGTTGTGTTGTGTTGTGTTGTGTTGTGATGTGTTGTGTTGTGTTGTGTTGTGTTGTGTTGTGTTGTGTTGTGTTGTGTTGTGTTGTGTTGTGTTGTGTTGTGTTGTGTTGTGTTGTGGTGTGCTGTGTTGTGTTGTGATGTGTTGTGTTGTGTTGTGTTTTTGTTGTCTGTGTTCCCTTCCTGTTCTGTAATGTTGTATTGTGTTGTGTTGTGTTGTGTTGTGTTGTGTTGTGTTGTGTTGTGTTGTGTTGTGTTGTGTTGTGCTGTGTTGTGTTGTGTTGTGTTGTGTTGTGTTGTCCTGTGCTGTGTTGTGTTGTGTTGCGTTGTGTTGTGCTGTGTTGTGTTGTGTTGTGTTGTGCTGTGTTGTGCTGTGCTGTGTTGTGTTGTGTTGTGTTGTGTTGTGTTGTGTTGTGTTGTGTTGTGTTGTGTTGTGCTGTGCTGTGTTGTGTTGTGTTGTGTTGTGTTGTGTTGTGTTCTGTTGTGTTGTGTTGTGTTGTGTTGTGTTGTGTTGTGTTGTGTTGTCCTGTGCTGTGTTGTGTTGTGTTGTGTTGTGTTGTGCTGTGTTGTGTTGTGTTGTGTTGTGCTGTGTTGTGCTGTGCTGTGTTGTGTTGTGTTGTGTTGTAATGTGTTGTGTTGTGTTGTGTTGTGTTGTGTTGTGTTGTGTTGTGTTGTGTTCTGTTGTGTTGTGTTGTGTTGTGTTGTGTTGTGTTGTGTTGTGTGTTTTGTGTTGTGTTGTGTTGTGTTGTGTTGTGTTGTGTTGTGTTGTGTTGTGTTGTGTTGTGTTGTGTTGTGTTGTGTTGTGTTGTGTTGTGTTGTGTTGTGTCGTGTTGTGTTGTGTTGTGTTGTGTTGTGTTGTGTTGTGTGTTTTGTGTTGTGTTGTGTTGTGTGTGTTGTGTTGTGTCGTTGTGTTGTGTTGTGTTGTGTTGTTCTGTTGTGTTGTGTTGTGTTGTGTTGGATGGTGATGTGATGTGTTGTGTTGTGTTGTGTTGTGTTGTGTTGTGTTGTGATGTGTTGTGTTGTGTTGTGTTGTGTTGTGTTGTGTTGTGTTGTGTTGTGTTGTGTTGTGTTGTGTTGTGTGTGTTGTGTTGTGTTGTGTTGTGTGTGTTGTGTTGTGTTATGTTGTGTTGTGCTGTGATGTGATGTGTTGTGTTGTGTTGTGTTGTGTTGTGTTGTGCTGTGTTGTGTTGTGTTGTGCTGTGTTGTGTTGTGTTGTGTTGTGTTGTGTTGTGGTGTGGTGTGGTGTGGTGTGTTGTGTTGTGTTGTGTTGTGTTGTGTTGTGTTGTGTTGTGTTGTGTTGTGATGTGTTGTGTTGTGTTGTGTTGTGTTGTGTTGTGTTGTGTTGTGTTGTGTTGTGTTGTGTTGTGTTGTGTTGTGTTGTGTTGTGTTGTGGTGTGGTGTGTTGTGTTGTGTTGTGTTGTCCTGTGCTGTGTTGTGTTGTGATGTGTTGTGTTGTGTTGTGTTTTTGTTGTCTGTGTTCCCTTCCTGTTCTGTAATGTTGTATTGTGTTGTGTTGTGTTGTGTTGTGTTGTGTTGTGTTGTGTTGTGTTGTGTTGTGTTGTGTTGTGCTGTGTTGTGTTGTGTTGTGTTGTGTTGTGTTGTCCTGTGCTGTGTTGTGTTGTGTTGCGTTGTGTTGTGCTGTGTTGTGTTGTGTTGTGTTGTGCTGTGTTGTGCTGTGCTGTGTTGTGTTGTGTTGTGTTGTGTTGTGTTGTGTTGTGTTGTGTTGTGTTGTGTTGTGTTGTGCTGTGCTGTGTTGTGTTGTGTTGTGTTGTGTTGTGTTGTGTTGTGTTGTGTTGTGTTGTGTTGTGTTGTGTTGTGTTGTGTTGTGTTGTCCTGTGCTGTGTTGTGTTGTGTTGTGTTGTGTTGTGCTGTGTTGTGTTGTGTTGTGTTGTGCTGTGTTGTGCTGTGCTGTGTTGTGTTGTGTTGTGTTGTAATGTGTTGTGTTGTGTTGTGTTGTGTTGTGTTGTGTTGTGTTGTGTTGTGTTCTGTTGTGTTGTGTTGTGTTGTGTTGTGTTGTGTTGTGTTGTGTGTTTTGTGTTGTGTTGTGTTGTGTTGTGTTGTGTTGTGTTGTGTTGTGTTGTGTTGTGTTGTGTTGTGCCGAAGGCGCTGTTACCAAAAGGCAAAGGCCGGGATGTCTACCCACGGGTAAAGGTAAACGGGCTGGGCTGTGTGTGTTGTGTGCGCGCTGTGTGTAAGTGTGTTGTGGCATAGCCGGACCAGTGCACTCTCGCACTTGGCCGACACTGCCTTGCCGACGCCTGCGCGCAGTCACACAGGGTTTCATTTGCCCACTGCACCCTGCGTGCCGCGCTGCACCATTAGTGCTTATTGTGTGGTGCCGCACTGCTTGGTGCTGTGCACTACACTGCACTGTGTGTGCCCTGCTGCACGGTTGTTGTGGGCAGAGGGCAGTGGGCAGTGTAACGCACTGCCACGCCGCCTGGGGGCTGTGGGCAATGGAAATCCTGCTTCACACTGCCGCATTGCCTGAGGGCAGTGGGGAGTGGTACTCCTGCCATTCTCTGCCTCCCTGCCTTGGGGCAGTGGGCCGGGCATCTCCTGCAATACACTGCCGCCGTGCCTGGGGCAGTGGTCAGTGGAACTCCTGCCGCCGTGCCTGGGGCAGTGGTCAGTGGAACTCCTGCGACACACTGCGCCACGGCCCGGGGGCAGGGGGCAGTGGACCTCCTGCAATGCACTGCCTCACTGCCGGAGGGCAGTGGACAGTGCAACTCCTGCAATGCACCGCCTCACTGCCTGGGGAAAGTGGGCGGTGCAACTTCTACAATGGACGGCCTCACTGCCCTGGGGCAGTGGGCAGTGGAACTCCTGCAATGCACTGCCTCACTGCCTGGGGGCGGTGGGTAGTGCAACTCCTGCAATCCACTGCCTCACTGCCCCGGGGCAGTGGGCAGTGCAACTCCCGCAATGCACTGCCTCACTGCCCTGGGGGCAGTGGGCAGTGCAACTCCTGCAATGCACCGCGTCACTGCCCGGGGGCAGTGGACGGCGCAACTCCCGCAATGCACTGCCGCACTGCCTGGGGGCAGTGGGCAGTGCAACTCCTGCAATGCACTGCCTCACTGCCCTGGGGCAGTGGGCAGTGGAACTCCTGCAATGCACTGCCTCACTGCCTGGGGGCAGTGGACAGTGCAACTCCTGCAATGCACTGTCTCACTGCCCTGGGGCAGTGGGCAGTGGAAATTCTGCAATGCACTGCCCCACTGCCTGGGGGCAGTGGGCAGCGCAACTCCTGCAATGCACTGTCTCACTGCCCCCGGGCAGTGGGCAGTGCAACTCCTGCAATGCACGACCTCACTGCCTGGGCGCAGTGGGCAGTGGAACTCCTGCAATGCACTGCCCCACTGCCCGGGGGGCAGTGGGCAGTGGAACCCCTGCAATGCACGGCCTCACCGCCTTGGGGGCAGTGGGCAGTGCAACTCCTGCAACGCACTGCTTCACTGCCTGGGGGCAGCGGGCAGTGCAACTCCTGCAATGCACTGCCTCACTGCCTGGGGGCAGTGGGCAGTGCAACTTCTGCAATGCACTGCCTCACTGCCCTGGGGCAGTTGGCAGTGGAACTCCTGCAATGAACTGCCTCACTGCCTGGGGGCAGCGGACAGTGCAACTTCGGCAATGCACTGCCTCACTGCCCTGGGGCAGTGGGCAGTGGAACTCCTGCAATGCACTGCCCAACTGCCTGGAGGCAGTGGGCAGTGCAACTCCTGCAATGCACTGCCTCACTGCCTGGGGGCAGTGGGCAGTGCAGCTTCTGCAATGCACTGCCTCACTGCCCTGGGGCAGTGGGCAGTGGACCTCCTGCAATGCACTGCCTTACTGCCTGGGGGCAGTGGGCAGTGCAACTCCTGCAATACACGGCCGCGTTGCCTGGGGGCAGTGGGCAGCGCAACTCCCGCAATGCATTGCCTCACTGCCCTCGGGCAGTAGGCAGTGGAACTCCTGCAATGCACTGCCTCACTGCCTGGGGGCAGTGGGTAGTGCAACTCCTGCAATGCACTGCCTCACTGCCTGGGGGCAGTGGGCAGTGGACCTCCTGCAATGCACTGCCTCACTGTCTGGGGCAGTGGGCAGTGCAACTCCTACAATACACTGCCGCACTGCCTGGGGGGCGGTGGGCAGTGCAACTCCTGCAATGCACTGCCTCGCTGCCTGGGGGCAGTGGGCAGTGCAACTTCTGCAATGCAGTGCCTCACTGCCCTGGGGCAGTGGGCAGAGGAACTCCTGCAATGCACTGCCTCACTGCCTGGGGGCAGTGGGCAGTGCAACTCCTGCAATGCACTGCCCCACTGCCGGGGGGCAGTGGGCGGTGCAACTCTTGCAACGCACTGCCTCAGTGCCCTGGGGCAGTGGGCAGTGGAACTCCTGCAATGCACTGCCTCACTGCCTGGGGGCAGTGGGCGGTGGAACTCCTGCAATACACTGCCTGCCTCACTGCCTGGGGGCAGTGGGCAGTGCAACTCCTGCAATGCACTGCCTCGCCGCCTGGGGGCAGTGGGCAGTGGAACTCCTGCAATGCACTGCCCCACTGCCTGGGGGCAGCAGGCAGTGCAACTCTTGCAATGCACTGCCTCACTGCCCTGGGGCAGTGGGCAGTGGACCTCCTGCAATGCACTACCTCACTGCCCTGGGGCAGTGGGCAGTGGAACTCTTGCAATGCACTGCCTCACTGCCTGGGGGCAGCGGACAGTGCAACCTCTGCAATGCACTGCCTCACTGCCCTGGGTCAGTGGGCAGTGCAACTCCTGCAATACACTGCCGCACTGCCTGGGGGTAGTGGGCAGTGCAACTCCTGCAATGCACTGCCTCACTGCCTGGGGGCAGTGGGCAGTGCAACTCCAACTCCTGCAATGCACTGCCTCACTGCCTGGGGGCAGTGGGCGGTGCAATTTCTACAATGCACGGCCTCACTGCCTGGGGGCAGTGGGCAGTGCAACTCCTGCAATGCACTGCCACACTGCCCTGGGGGCAGTGGGCAGTGGAACTCCTGCAATGCACTGCCTCACTGCCTGGGGGCAGTGGGCAGTGGAACTCCTGCAATGCACTGCCTCACTGCCTGGGGGCAGTGGGCAGTGGAACTCCTGCAATGCACTGCCTCACTGCCCTGGGGGCAGTGGACAGTGCAACTCCTGCAATGCACTGCCTCGCTGCCTGGGGGCAGTGGGCAGTGGAACTCCTGCAATGCACTGCCTCACTGCCTGGGGGCAGTGGGCAGTGGACCTCCCGCAATGCACTGCCTCACTGTCTGGGGCAGTGGGCAGTGCAACTCCTACAATACACTGCCGCACTGCCTGGGGGGCGGTGGGCAGTGCAACTCCTGCAATGCACTGCCTCGCTGCCTGGGGGCAGTGGGCAGTGCAACTCTTGCAACGCACTGCCTCACTGCCCTGGGGCTGTGGGCAGTGGAACTCCTGCAATGCACTGCCTCACTGCCTGGGGGCAGTGGGCAGTGCAACTCCTGCAATGCACTGCCCCACTGCCGGGGGGCAGTGGGCGGTGCAACTCTTGCAACGCACTGCCTCACTGCCCTGGGGCTGTGGGCAGTGGAACTCCTGCAATGCACTGCCTCGCCGCCTGGGGGCAGTGGGCAGTGGAACGCCTGCAACGCACTGCCTCACTGCCTGGGGGCAGTGGGCAGTGGAACTCCTGCAATGCACTGCCCCACTGCCTGGGGGCAGCGGGCAGTGCAACTCTTGCAATGCACTGCCTCACTGCCCTGAGGCAGTGGGCAGTGGACCTCCTGCAATGCACTACCTCACTGCCCTGGGGCAGTGGGCAGTGGAACTCTTGCAATGCACTGCCTCACTGCCTGGGGGCAGCGGACAGTGCAACCTCTGCAATGCACTGCCTCACTGCCCTGGGTCAGTGGGCAGTGCAACTCCTGCAATACACTGCCGCACTGCCTGGGGGTAGTGGGCAGTGCAACTCCTGCAATGCACTGCCTCACTGCCTGGGGGCAGTGGGCAGTGCAACTCCAACTCCTGCAATGCACTGCCTCACTGCCTGGGGGCAGTGGGCGGTGCAACTTCTACAATGCACGGCCTCACTGCCTGGGGGCAGTGGGCAGTGCAACTCCTGCAATGCACTGCCACACTGCCCTGGGGGCAGTGGGCAGTGGAACTCCTGCAATGCACTGCCTCACTGCCTGGGGGCAGTGGGCAGTGGAACTCCTGCAATGCACTGCCTCACTGCCTGGGGGCAGTGGGCAGTGGAACTCCTGCAATGCACTGCCTCACTGCCTGGGGGCAGTGGGCAGTGCAACTCCTGCAATGCACTGCCCCACTGCCGGGGGGCAGTGGGCGGTGCAACTCTTGCAACGCACTGCCTCAGTGCCCTGGGGCAGTGGGCAGTGGAACTCCTGCAATGCACTGCCTCACTGCCTGGGGGCAGTGGGCGGTGGAACTCCTGCAATACACTGCCTGCCTCACTGCCTGGGGGCAGTGGGCAGTGCAACTCCTGCAATGCACTGCCTCGCCGCCTGGGGGCAGTGGGCAGTGGAACTCCTGCAATGCACTGCCCCACTGCCTGGGGGCAGCAGGCAGTGCAACTCTTGCAATGCACTGCCTCACTGCCCTGGGGCAGTGGGCAGTGGACCTCCTGCAATGCACTACCTCACTGCCCTGGGGCAGTGGGCAGTGGAACTCTTGCAATGCACTGCCTCACTGCCTGGGGGCAGCGGACAGTGCAACCTCTGCAATGCACTGCCTCACTGCCCTGGGTCAGTGGGCAGTGCAACTCCTGCAATACACTGCCGCACTGCCTGGGGGTAGTGGGCAGTGCAACTCCTGCAATGCACTGCCTCACTGCCTGGGGGCAGTGGGCAGTGCAACTCCAACTCCTGCAATGCACTGCCTCACTGCCTGGGGGCAGTGGGCGGTGCAATTTCTACAATGCACGGCCTCACTGCCTGGGGGCAGTGGGCAGTGCAACTCCTGCAATGCACTGCCACACTGCCCTGGGGGCAGTGGGCAGTGGAACTCCTGCAATGCACTGCCTCACTGCCTGGGGGCAGTGGGCAGTGGAACTCCTGCAATGCACTGCCTCACTGCCTGGGGGCAGTGGGCAGTGGAACTCCTGCAATGCACTGCCTCACTGCCCTGGGGGCAGTGGACAGTGCAACTCCTGCAATGCACTGCCTCGCTGCCTGGGGGCAGTGGGCAGTGGAACTCCTGCAATGCACTGCCTCACTGCCTGGGGGCAGTGGGCAGTGGACCTCCCGCAATGCACTGCCTCACTGTCTGGGGCAGTGGGCAGTGCAACTCCTACAATACACTGCCGCACTGCTTGGGGGGCGGTGGGCAGTGCAACTCCTGCAATGCACTGCCTCGCTGCCTGGGGGCAGTGGGCAGTGCAACTCTTGCAACGCACTGCCTCACTGCCCTGGGGCTGTGGGCAGTGGAACTCCTGCAATGCACTGCCTCACTGCCTGGGGGCAGTGGGCAGTGCAACTCCTGCAATGCACTGCCCCACTGCCGGGGGGCAGTGGGCGGTGCAACTCTTGCAACGCACTGCCTCACTGCCCTGGGGCTGTGGGCAGTGGAACTCCTGCAATGCACTGCCTCGCCGCCTGGGGGCAGTGGGCAGTGGAACGCCTGCAACGCACTGCCTCACTGCCTGGGGGCAGTGGGCAGTGGAACTCCTGCAATGCACTGCCCCACTGCCTGGGGGCAGCGGGCAGTGCAACTCTTGCAATGCACTGCCTCACTGCCCTGAGGCAGTGGGCAGTGGACCTCCTGCAATGCACTACCTCACTGCCCTGGGGCAGTGGGCAGTGGAACTCTTGCAATGCACTGCCTCACTGCCTGGGGGCAGCGGACAGTGCAACCTCTGCAATGCACTGCCTCACTGCCCTGGGTCAGTGGGCAGTGCAACTCCTGCAATACACTGCCGCACTGCCTGGGGGTAGTGGGCAGTGCAACTCCTGCAATGCACTGCCTCACTGCCTGGGGGCAGTGGGCAGTGCAACTCCAACTCCTGCAATGCACCGCCTCACTGCCTGGGGGCAGTGGGCGGTGCAACTTCTACAATGCACGGCCTCACTGCCTGGGGGCAGTGGGCAGTGCAACTCCTGCAATGCACTGCCACACTGCCCTGGGGGCAGTGGGCAGTGGAACTCCTGCAATGCACTGCCTCACTGCCTGGGGGCAGTGGGCAGTGGAACTCCTGCAATGCACTGCCTCACTGCCTGGGGGCAGTGGGCAGTGGAACTCCTGCAATGCACTGCCTCACTGCCCTGGGGGCAGTGGACAGTGCAACTCCTGCAATGCACTGCCTCGCTGCCTGGGGGCAGTGGGCAGTGGAACTCCTGCAATGCACTGCCCCACTGCCTGGGGGCAGTGGGCAGTGCAACTCCTGCAATGCACTGCCTCACTGCCCTGGGGCAGTGGGCAGCGGAACTCCTGCAATGCACTGCCTCACTGCCTGGGGGCAGTGGGCAGTGCAACTCCTGCAATGCACTGCCTCACTGCCTGGGGGCAGTGGACAGTGCAACTCCTGCAATGCACCGCCGCACTGCCCTGGGGCAGTGGGCAGTGAAACTCCCGCAATGCACTGCCGCACTGCCTGGGGGCAGTGGGCAGTGCAACTCCTGCAATGCACTGCCTCACTGCCTGGGGGTAGTGGGCAGTGCAACTCCAACTCCTGCAATGCACTGCCCCACTGCCTGGGGGCAGCGGGCAGTGCAACTCTTGCAATGCACTGCCTCACTGCCCTGGGGCAGTGGGCAGTGGACCTCCTGCAATGCACTGCCTCACTGCCCTGGGGGCAGTGGGCAGTGGAACTCCTGCAATGCACTGCCTCACTGCCTGGGGGCAGTGGGCAGTGCAACTCCTGTAATGCACTGCCTCACTGCCTGGGGGCAGTGGGCAGTGGACCTCCTGCAATGCACCGCCTCACTGCCTGGGGGCAGTGCGCGGTGCAACTCCTGCAATGCACCGCCTCACTGCCCTGGGGGCAGTGGACGGTGCAACTCCTGCGATGCACTGCCTCGCTGCCTGGGGGCAGTGGGCAGTGGAACTCCTGCAATGCACTGCCCAACTGCCTGGGGGCAGTGGGCAGCGCAACTCCTGCAATGCACTGCCCCACTGCCTGGGGGCAGTGGACAGTGCAACTCCTGCAATGCACCGCCTCACTGCCCTGGGGCAGTGGGCAGTGAAACTCCCGCAATGCACTGCCGCACTGCCTGGGGGCAGTGGGCAGTGGAACTCCTGCAATGCACTGCCTCACTGCCTGGGGGCAGTGGGCAGTGGAACTCCTGCAATGCACTGCCTCACTGCCTGGGGGCAGTGGGCAGTGGAACTCCTGCAATGCACTGCCTCACTGCCCTGGGGGCAGTGGACAGTGCAACTCCTGCAATGCACTGCCTCGCTGCCTGGGGGCAGTGGGCAGTGGAACTCCTGCAATGCACTGCCTCACTGCCTGGGGGCAGTGGGCAGTGGACCTCCCGCAATGCACTGCCTCACTGTCTGGGGCAGTGGGCAGTGCAACTCCTACAATACACTGCCGCACTGCTTGGGGGGCGGTGGGCAGTGCAACTCCTGCAATGCACTGCCTCGCTGCCTGGGGGCAGTGGGCAGTGCAACTCTTGCAACGCACTGCCTCACTGCCCTGGGGCTGTGGGCAGTGGAACTCCTGCAATGCACTGCCTCACTGCCTGGGGGCAGTGGGCAGTGCAACTCCTGCAATGCACTGCCCCACTGCCGGGGGGCAGTGGGCGGTGCAACTCTTGCAACGCACTGCCTCACTGCCCTGGGGCTGTGGGCAGTGGAACTCCTGCAATGCACTGCCTCGCCGCCTGGGGGCAGTGGGCAGTGGAACGCCTGCAACGCACTGCCTCACTGCCTGGGGGCAGTGGGCAGTGGAACTCCTGCAATGCACTGCCCCACTGCCTGGGGGCAGCGGGCAGTGCAACTCTTGCAATGCACTGCCTCACTGCCCTGAGGCAGTGGGCAGTGGACCTCCTGCAATGCACTACCTCACTGCCCTGGGGCAGTGGGCAGTGGAACTCTTGCAATGCACTGCCTCACTGCCTGGGGGCAGCGGACAGTGCAACCTCTGCAATGCACTGCCTCACTGCCCTGGGTCAGTGGGCAGTGCAACTCCTGCAATACACTGCCGCACTGCCTGGGGGTAGTGGGCAGTGCAACTCCTGCAATGCACTGCCTCACTGCCTGGGGGCAGTGGGCAGTGCAACTCCAACTCCTGCAATGCACCGCCTCACTGCCTGGGGGCAGTGGGCGGTGCAACTTCTACAATGCACGGCCTCACTGCCTGGGGGCAGTGGGCAGTGCAACTCCTGCAATGCACTGCCACACTGCCCTGGGGGCAGTGGGCAGTGGAACTCCTGCAATGCACTGCCTCACTGCCTGGGGGCAGTGGGCAGTGGAACTCCTGCAATGCACTGCCTCACTGCCTGGGGGCAGTGGGCAGTGGAACTCCTGCAATGCACTGCCTCACTGCCCTGGGGGCAGTGGACAGTGCAACTCCTGCAATGCACTGCCTCGCTGCCTGGGGGCAGTGGGCAGTGGAACTCCTGCAATGCACTGCCCCACTGCCTGGGGGCAGTGGGCAGTGCAACTCCTGCAATGCACTGCCTCACTGCCCTGGGGCAGTGGGCAGCGGAACTCCTGCAATGCACTGCCTCACTGCCTGGGGGCAGTGGGCAGTGCAACTCCTGCAATGCACTGCCTCACTGCCTGGGGGCAGTGGACAGTGCAACTCCTGCAATGCACCGCCGCACTGCCCTGGGGCAGTGGGCAGTGAAACTCCCGCAATGCACTGCCGCACTGCCTGGGGGCAGTGGGCAGTGCAACTCCTGCAATGCACTGCCTCACTGCCTGGGGGTAGTGGGCAGTGCAACTCCAACTCCTGCAATGCACTGCCCCACTGCCTGGGGGCAGCGGGCAGTGCAACTCTTGCAATGCACTGCCTCACTGCCCTGGGGCAGTGGGCAGTGGACCTCCTGCAATGCACTGCCTCACTGCCCTGGGGGCAGTGGGCAGTGGAACTCCTGCAATGCACTGCCTCACTGCCTGGGGGCAGTGGGCAGTGCAACTCCTGTAATGCACTGCCTCACTGCCTGGGGGCAGTGGGCAGTGGACCTCCTGCAATGCACCGCCTCACTGCCTGGGGGCAGTGCGCGGTGCAACTCCTGCAATGCACCGCCTCACTGCCCTGGGGGCAGTGGACGGTGCAACTCCTGCGATGCACTGCCTCGCTGCCTGGGGGCAGTGGGCAGTGGAACTCCTGCAATGCACTGCCCAACTGCCTGGGGGCAGTGGGCAGCGCAACTCCTGCAATGCACTGCCCCACTGCCTGGGGGCAGTGGACAGTGCAACTCCTGCAATGCACCGCCTCACTGCCCTGGGGCAGTGGGCAGTGAAACTCCCGCAATGCACTGCCGCACTGCCTGGGGGCAGTGGGCAGTGCAACTCCTGCAATGCACTGCCTCACTGCCTGGGGGCAGTGGGCAGTGCAACTCCAACTCCTGCAATGCACTGCCTCACTGCCCTGGGGGCAGTGGGCAGTGGAACTCCTGCAATGCACTGCCCCACTGCCTGGGGGCAACGGGCAGTGCAACTCTTGCAATGCACTGCCCCACTGCCTGGGGGCAGTGGGCAGTGGACCCCCTGCAATGCACTGCCTCACTGCCTGGGGGCAGTGGGCAGTGGAACTCCTGCAATGCACTGCCCCACTGCTTGGGGGCAGTGGGCAGTGCAACTCCTGCAATGCACTACTTCACTGCCCTGGGGCAATGGGCAGTGCAACTCTTGCAATGCACTGCCTCACTGCCTCTGCCTGGGGGCAGCGGACAGTGCAACCTCTGCAATGCACTGCCTCACTGCCCTGGGTCAGTGGGCAGTGCAACTCCTGCAATACACTGCCGCACCGCCTGGGGGCAGTGGGCAGTGCAACTCCTGCAATGCACTGCCTCACTGCCTGGGGGCAGTGGGCAGTGCAACTCCAACTCCTGCAATGCACTGCCTCACTGCCTGGGGGCAGTGGGCGGTGCAACTTCTACAATGCACTGCCTCACTGCCTGGGGGCAGTGGGCAGTGCAACTCCTGCAATGCACTGCCTCACTGCCCTGGGGGCAGTGGACAGTACAACTCCTGCAATGCACTGCCTCACTGTCCCAGAGCAGTGGGCAGTGGAACTCCTGCAATGCACTGCCTCACTGCCTGGGGGCAGTGGGCAGTGGAACTCCTGCAATGCACTGCCCCACTGCTTGGGGGCAGTGGGCAGTGCAACTCCTGCAATGCACTACCTCACTGCCCTGGGGCAGTGGGCAGTGCAACTCTTGCGTGCACTGCCTCACTGCCTCTGCCTGGGGGCAGCGGACAGTGCAACCTCTGCAATGCACTGCTTCACTGCCCTGGGTCAGTGGGCAGTGCAACTCCTGCAATACACTGCCGCACTGCCTGGGGGCAGTGGGCAGTGCAACTCCTGCAATGCACTGCCTCACTGCCTGGGGGCAGTGGGCGGTGCAACTTCTACAATGCACGGCCTCACTGCCTCACGGGCACACCGGCCTGGGGGTGACGGGGAGCCCAGCCCAGGGGGTGGTCGGAACCTCCTGCAAGGCCCATGGGGAGTCATCATCTTCCAATAACCGGGCGCACCGGCCTGGGGGGACGTGGAGTCCAGCCCAGGGGGTGGTCGGAGCCTCCTGCAAGGCCTATGGGGGGCCACCTTCTTCAGAGAACCGGGCGCACCGGCCTGGGGGGGACGGGGAGTCCAGCCCAGGGGGTGTTCGGAGCCTCCTGCCAGGCCAATGGGGGGCCAATATCTTCGGAGAACCGGGCGCACTGGCCTGGGGGGGACGGGGAGTCCAGCCCAGGGGGTGTCCGGAGCCTCCTGCCAGGCCTACGGGGGGCCATCTTCTTCAGAGAACCGGGCGCACCGGCCCAGGGGGGACGGGGAGTCCTGCCCAGGGGGTGTTCGGAGTCTCCTGCCAGGCCAAGGGGGGGCCATCTTCTTCAGAGAACCGGGCGCACCGGCCCGGGGGGGACGGGGAGTCCTGCCCAGGGGGTGTTCGGAGTCTCCTGCCAGGCAAATGGGGGGCCATCTTCTTCAGAGAACCGGGCGCACCGGCCCGGGGGGGACGGGGATTCCTGCCCTGGGGGTGTTCGGAGCCTCCTGCCAGGCCAGTGGGGGGCCAGTATCTTCGGAGAACCGGGCGCACCGGCCCGGGGGGGACGGGGAGTCCTGCCCAGGGGGTGTTCGGAGCCTCCTGCCAGGCCAGTTGGGGGCCAGTATCTTCGGAGAACCGGGCGCACCGGCCCGGGGGGGACGGGGAGTCCTACCCAGGGGGTGTTCGGAGTCTCCTGCCAGGCCAAGGGGGGGCCATCTTCTTCAGAGAACCGGGCGCACCGGCCCGGGGGGGACGGGGAGTCCTGCCCAGGGGGTGTTCGGAGTCTCCTGCAAGGCCAATGGGGGGCCACCTTCTTCAGAGAACCGGGCGCACCGGCCTGGGGGGGACGGGGAGTCCTGCCCAGGGGGTGTTCGGAGCCTCCTGCCAGGCCTACGGGGGGCCATCTTCTTCAGAGAACCGGGCGCACCGGCCCGGGGGGGACGGGGAGTCCTGCCCAGGGGGTGTTCGGAGTCTCCTGCCAGGCCAACGGGGGGCCATCTTCTTCAGAGAACCGGGCGCACCGGCCCGGGGGGGACGGGGAGTCCTGCCCAGGGGGTGTTCGGAGTCTCCTGCCAGGCCAGTGGGGGGCCATCTTCTTCAGAGAACCGGGCGCACCGGCCCGGGGGGGACGGGGAGTCCTGCCCAGGGGGTGTTCGGAGCCTCCTGCCAGGGCCAATGGGGGGCCATCTTCTTCAGAGAACCGGGCGCACCAGCCTGGGGGGGACGGGGAGTCCTGCCCAGGGGGTGTGCGGAGTCTCCTGCCAGGCCTACGGGGGGCCATCTTCTGCAGAGAACCGGGCGCACCGGCCTGGGGGGGACGGGGAGTCCTGCCCAGGGGGTGTTCGGAGTCTCCTGCAAGGCCAGTGGGGGGCCATCTTCTTCAGAGAACCGGGCGCACCGGCCTGGGGGGGACGGGGAGTCCTGCCCAGGGGGTGTTCGGAGTCTCCTGCCAGGCCAATGGGGGGCCATCTTCTTCAGAGAACCGGGCGCACCGGCCCGGGGGGGACGGGGAGTCCTGCCCAGGGGGTGTTCGGAGTCTCCTGCAAGGCCAATCGGGGGCCATCTTCTTCAGAGAACCGGGCGCACCGGCCCGGGGGGGACGGGGAGTCCTGCCCAGGGGGTGTTCGGAGTCTCCTGCCAGGCAAATGGGGGGCCATCTTCTTCAGAGAACCGGGCGCACCGGCCCGGGGGGGACGGGGAGTCCTGCCCAGGGGGTGTTCGGAGTCTCCTGCCAGGCCAATGGGGGGCCATCTTCTTCAGAGAACCGGGCGCACCGGCCCGGGGGGGACGGGGAGTCCTGTCCAGGGGGTGTTCGGAGCCTCCTGCAAGACCCGTGGGGGGCTACCTTCCTTCAAAGCCCCCCACCCCTAGTCCCAGTACGCTATGCAGCAAGGCAGTAGGGCACCAGTACCGGGGGTCATAACCCCGGGGTAGCAGTAGCTGGGACTCAACGTGAGTCCTCTTAACCATGAACAACCCCAAATACCGCCGGGGCTTAACTCCCGAACGTAACGGTATTTGGGGCCCCCGTGGGCCTTACGAGCCCACGGAGTGTACTGAGGCGTGGCTACCAGCACTTAAAGTCTGGCCTGCCATACCCATTGCTGGGCTCGCCTCAGTACGGCCGGTCGGGTCCGGCTCTGGGGGCTGCGCACTAAACTGGCACCGGGGGAGGGCCATTTACCCGGTTAAGCATTATTTACGGCGGTAGGCACTATTTATTACATTAGGTAGTTACTCAGCGCAATTGGTTACCCCGCAGACATGCCCCTTCCAGTGGTGCGCTCACCTTTGGGGCTGCCTTTGGGGGGTCGGGGGCTATTACCCCTCCCGGACGCCCTCTCTGGCGTTGGCGCCGGGGTGGTGGCCGGGGGGCCTTATACCTTACCTCAAAGGATGTTGGATACCCTTACCGGGGCGTCCAGCCGGACGGGTGCCCAGGGGGGGCATTCAGATTCCTGTTATCCTCATACACATACACATCACATAGGCCAGCTGCCAGTTGGAAAAGACAACTCCACAGGGGCGCCACTGGCCCTCCTCTCCTTCCAGGCACCGCGCCTCTGCTAGGGCGGGGGCCCCTCACATGCACCCTCCAGGGCCCTTTCCACCTACACACCTGGACGCTTGCCATGAAGACCCCGCATTGGAGCCTCCTCGGTGGCGCGCCCGGGCCCAGTTGTTCACGCGGCCGGCCGCCGATGCGGGGCCCTGGAGGCGCGCCGCATGGGCGCTGCCAGCCTGTGAGAGGGGCAAGGGCAGGAGAAGGGGGTGGGGGGGGGGGGCAGTGGGCAGGGGAGGCGGCACGGAGTGGCTGCGGGAGGTAGTGCATGGGGGGCACTGAGAGCTGCATGGGGGTGTGTGGGATGGAGTTGGGGCAGAGGGCCCTGTGGGTGGGGCAAAGGCGCGGGGGGGGCGCATGTCCGGGCTCCTGCGTGGGCTGGTGCGTGGGCGGGCGCGTAGGGAAGAGAGGAGGGAAAGGCTTGGTCAGCCGTCCTCTACGGGGGGTCGCTGACCGTTCCCAGGGCCAAGGCGGCCGGTACTAGGGGCCGCGGGGTCCCTGGGGATGGTGCTTGGCACTGGGACGTGCGCGCACCCGACACTGTTAGTACACCGCCTATTGGCAGTGCCCGGGCCCTGTCGTCGGGGGCTTCGCACCCGGCACCCAGCCCGTGAGTAGAGCTGGGGAGTACTCAGTGTGTTGTGTTGTGTTGTGTTGTGTTGTGTTGTGTTGTGTTGTGTTGTGTTGTGTTGTGTTGTGGTGTGTTGTGTTGTGTTGTGTTGTCCTGTGCTGTGTTGTGTTGTGTTGTGTTGTGTTGCGTTTTTGTTGTCTGTGTTCCTTTCCTGTTCTGTAATGGTGTATTGTGTTGTGTTGTGTTGTGTTGTGTTGTGTTGTGTTGTGTTGTGTTGTGTTGTGTTGTGTTGTGTTGTGTTGTGTTGTGTTGTGTTGTGTTGTGTTGTGTTGTGCTGTGTTGTGCTGTGCTGTGTTGTGTTGTGTTGTGTTGTAATGTGTTGTGATGTGTTGTGTTGTGTTGTGTTGTGTTGTGTTGTGTTGTGTTGTGTTGTGTTGTGTTGTGTTGTGATGTGATGTGATGTGTTGTGTTGTGTTGTGTTGTGTTGTGTTGTGTTGTGTTGTGTTGTGTTGTGTTGTGTTGTGTTGTGTTGTGTTGTGTTGTGTTGTGTTGTGTTGTGTTGTGTTGTGTTGTGTTGTGTTGTATTGTGCTGTGTTGTGCTGTCCTGTGCTGTGTTATGTTGTGTTGTGTTGTGTTGTGTTGTGTTGTGTTGTGTGTTGTTGTGTTGTGTTGTGTTGTGTTGTGTTGTGTTGTGTTGTGTTGTGTTGTGTTGTGTTGTGTTGTGTTGTGTTGTGTTGTGTTGGGCTGTGTTGTGTTGTGTTGTGTTGTGCTGTGTTGTGCTGTCCTGTGCTGTGTTATGTTGTGTTGTGTTGTGTTGTGTTTTTGTTATCTGTGTTCGTTTCCTGTTGTGTAATGTTGTATTGTGTTGTGTTGTGTTGTTGTGTTGTGTTGTTGTGTTGTGTTGTGGTGTGTTGGATGGTAATGTGATGTGTTGTTGTGTTGTGTTGTGTTGTGTTGTGTTGTGTTGTGTTGTGATGTGTTGTGTTGTGTTGTGTTGTGTTGTGTTGTGTTGTGTTGTGTTGTGTTGTGTTGTGTTGTGTTGTGTGTGTTGTGTTGTGTGGTGTTGTGTGTGTTGTGTTGTGTCATGTTGTGTTGTGTTGTTGTGTTGTGTTGTGTTGTGTTGGATGGTGATGTGATGCGTTGTGTTGTGTTGCGTTGTGTTGTGTTGTGTTGTGTTGTGTTGTGCCGAAGGCGCTGTTACCAAAGGGCAAAGGCCGGGATGTCTACCCACGGGTAAAGGTAAACGGGCTGGGCTGTGTTTGTTGTGTGCGTGCTGTGCGTAAGTGTGTTGTGGCATAGCCGGACCAGTGCACTCTCGCACTTGGCCGACCCTGCCTTGCCGACGCCTGCGCGCAGTCACACAGGGTCTCATTTGCCCACCGCACCCTGCGTGCCGCGCTGCACCACCAGTGCCTTCTGTGTGGTGCCGCATTGCTTGGCGCTCTGCACCACACCGCACTGTGTGTGCCCTGCTGCACTGTTGTTGTGGGCAGGGGGCAGTGGGCAGTGTAACGCACTGCCAGGCAGCCTGGGGGCAGTGCAACTCCTGCAACGCACTGCCTCGCTGCCTGGGGGCAGTGGGCAGTGGAACTCCTGCAATGCACTGCCTCACTGCCTGGGGGCAGTGGGCAGTGGAACTCCTGCAACGTACTGCCTCACTGCCCGGGGGCAGTGGGCAGTGGAACTCCTGCCATACACTGCCGCACTGCCCTGGGGGCAGTGGGCAGTGGAACTCCTGCAATGCACTGCCTCACTGCCTGGGGGCAGCGGGCAGTGGAACTCCTGCAATGCACTGCCCCACTGCCTGGGGGCAGTGGGCAGTGCAACTCCTGCAATACAGTGCCGCACTGCCTGGGGGCAGTGGGTAGCCGAACCCCTGCAATGCACTGCCTTACTGCCCCGGGGGCAGTGGGCAGTGGACATCTTCCAATGCTATGCACACCAGCATGGGGGGACGGGGAGTCCAGCCCAGGGGGTGGTCGGAGTATTCTTCAGGGCCCATGGGGAGGCGGCATCGTCGTAGAGCCGGGCACACCGGCCCGGGGGGTACAGGGAGTCCTGCCCAGGGGGTGGTCGGACTATCAGAGGGCCGGAGGGAGGGAAGGTTGGATAGGGTCACGGGCTTGTTTCAGGGCTGGAGGGGGAGAGGGTGGGAGGGTGGGCATCCTGCGCCGTGCTGTGCTGTGCTGTGCTGTGTCGTGCTTCGCTGTGTTGTGGGGTGTGCTGCGATGTGTTGTGTGTTGTGCTGTGCTAGTGCCGAGAGAGCTCAGGCTGGGTTATGGGCTTGTTTTTGAGCTGGAAGGGCTGAGGGGGGGGGGAGCGCTGGTTTGCGCTGTGTGCCGGTTTGAGGGCAGGATAGGGGGAGGGAGAGAGGGCAAGTCAGGGTTGTGGGCTGGTTTCTAGGCCGGATGGGCGGAGGGAGGGGGGGCTGGATAGGGTTATGGGCCTGTTGTAGGGCTGGATGGGCGGAGGGAGGAAGGGTGGGCATCCTGCACTAGGCAAGGCATCCCACACCAGGCAGGGCATCCCGCACGTGGCAGGGCATCCCGCACCAGGCAGGGCATCCCGCACATGGCAGGGTTGACGGTGTGCTTGATGGTTCGCTTGATGGTGTGCTCGAGGGCGTGCATGATGGCGTCCGGCCTGGGGGGGACGGGGAGTCCAGCCCAGGGGGTGGTCGGAAAAGCCTTCAAGGCCCATGGGGAGGCGTCTTCTTCGGAGAACCGGGCACACTGGCCTGGGGGGGACGGGGAGTCCAGCCCAGGGGGTGTTCGGAGTCTCCTGTAAGGCCAATGGGGGGCCATCTGCTTCAGAGAACCGGGCGCACCTGCCTGGGGGGGACGGGGAGCCCAGCCCAGGGGGTGTTCGGAGTCTCCTGTAAGGCCAATGGGGGACCATCTGCTCCAGAGAACCGGGCGCACCGGCCTGGGGGGGACGGGGAGCCCAGCCCAGGGGGTGTTCGGAGTTTCCTGTAAGGCCAATGGGGGGCCATCTGCTTCAGAGAACCGGGCGCACCGGCCTGGGGGGGACGGGGAGCCCAGCCCAGGGGGTGTTCGGAGTCTCCTGTAAGGCCAATGGGGGGCCATCTTCTGCTGCTGGTTTGCGCTATGTACCGGTTTGAGGGCAGGATAGGGGGAGGGAGAGAGGGCAAGTCAGGGTTGTGGGCTGGTTTCTAGGCCGGATGGGCGGAGGGAGGGGGGGCTGGATAGGGTTATGGGCCTGTTGTAGGGCTGGATGGGCGGAGGGAGGAAGGGTGGGCATCCTGCACTAGGCAAGGCATCCCACACCAGGCAGGGCATCCCGCACGTGGCAGGGCATCCTGCACCAAGGCAGGGCATCCCTCACATGGCAGGGTCGACGGTGTGCTTGATGGTTTGCTTGATGGTGTGCTCGAGGGCGTGCATGATGGCGTCCTTGATGGTGTGCTTGATGGTGTACTTGATGGAGTGCGCGATGGTGTATTTGATGGCGTGCTTGACGGTGTACGTGATGGCGCAATTGATGGCGTGCTCGATGGCGTGCTCGATGGTGTACTTGATGGCGTGCTTGGTAGTGTGCTCGATGACGCGCTCGATGGCGTGTTCGATGGTGTACTTGATGGCGTGCGTGATTGCGTGCTCGATGACGCGCTCGATGGCGTGTTCGATGGTGTACTTGATGGCGTGCTTGGTAGCGTGTCCCATGGCGTGGTCGATGGTGTGCTTGATGGTGTGCTTGATGGTGTGCCCGAGGGCATGCATGATGGCATTCTGGATGGTGTGCTTGATGGTGTACTTGATGGCGTGCGTGATGGTGAACTTGATGGCGTGTTTGATGGTGTACGTGATGGCGTGGTCGATGGCGTGCCCGATGGCGTGCTTGACGGTGTACGTGGTGGCGTGCTTGATAGCGTGCTTGATGACGTGCTTGATGGCGTGCTCGATGGTGTACTTGATGGCGTGCTTGTTAGTGTGCCCAATGGCATGGTCGACGGTGTGCTTGATGGTGCGCTTGATGGTGTGCTCGAGGGCGTACATGATGGCGTCCTTGATGGTGCGCTTGATGGTGTACTTGATGGCGTGCGCGATGGTGGACTTGATGGCGTGTTTGATGGCGTAGGTGATGGCGTGAATGATGGCGTGCTCGATGACGTGCTCGATAGCGTGCTCGATGGTGTACTTGTTGGCGTGCTTGTTAGCCTGCCCAATGGCGTGGTCGACGGTGTGCTTGATGGTGCGCTTGATGGTGCGCTCGAGGGCGTGCATGATGGCGTTCTTGATGGTGTGCTTGATGGTGTACTTGATGGCGTGCGTGATGCTGTACTTGATGGCGTGTTTGATGGTGTACTTGATGGCGGGCTCGATAGCGTGCTCGATGACGTGCTCGATGGCGTGCTCGATGGTGTACTTGTTGGCGTGCTTGTTAGCGTGCCCAATGGCATGGTCGATGGTGTGCTTGATGGTTAGCTTGATGGTGTGCTCGAGGGCGTGCATGATGGCATTCTGGATGGCGTGTTTGATGGTGTACGTGATGGCGTGGTCGATGGCGTGCTTGATGGCGTGCTTGATTGTGTACTCGATGGTGTGCTTGATAGCGTGCCCTATGGCGTGGCCGATGGTGTGCTTGATGGTGTGCTCGAGGGCGTGCATGATGGCGTCCTTGATGGTGCGCTTGATGGTGTACCTGATGGCGTGCTCGATGGTGTACTTGATGGCGCGATTGATGGTGTACTTGATGGTGTACGTGATGGCGTGCTTGATAGCGTGCTCGATGACGTGCTTGATGGCGTGCTCGATGGTGTACTTGATGGCGTGCTTGTTAGCCTGCCCAATGGCGTGGTCGATGGTGTGCTGGATGGTATGCTGGAGGGCGTACATGATGGCGTTCTTGATGGTGCGCTTGATGGTGTACTTGATGGCGTGCTCGATGGCGTACTTGATGGCGTGCTTGATAGCGTGCTCGATGACGTGCTCGATGGCGTGCTCGATGGTGTACGTGATGGTCTGCTTGATAGCGTGCCCAATGGCGTGGTCGATGGTGTGCTTGATGGTGTGCTTGGTGGCGTGCTCGAGGGCGTGCTTGATGGCGTTCTTGATGGCGTGATTGATGGTGTACGTGATGGCGTGGTCGATGGCGTGCTTGATGGCGCGTGTGATGGTGTACTTGATGGCGTGCTTGACAGCGTGCCCGTGCTCGATGACGTGCTCGACGGCACGCCCGATGGTGTACTTCATGGCCTGCTTGCTAGCGTGGTCGATGGTGTGCTTGATGGTGTGCTCCATGGTGTGCTTGATTGTGTGCATGACGGCGTCCTTGATGGTGCGCTTGATGGTGTACTTGATGGAGTGCGCGATGGTGTACTCGATGGCGTGTTTGATGGTGCACGTGGTGGCGTGCTCGATGGCGTGCTCGATGGCGTGCCTGATGGTGTTCTTGATGGCGTGCTCGATGATGTGCTCGATGGCGCGCTCGATGGTGCACTTGATGGCGTGCTTGATAGCGTGCCCAATGGCGTGGCCGATGGTGTGCTTGATGGTGCGCTTGATGGTGTGCTCGAGGGCGTGCATGATGGCGTCCTTGATGGTGCGCTTGATGGTGTACCTGATGGTGTGCGCGATGGTGTACTTGATGGCGCGATTGATGGTGTACGTGATGGCGTGATTGGTGGCGTGCTTGATGGCGTGCTCGATGGTGTACTTGATGGCGTGCTTGTTAGCCTGCCCAATGGCGTGGTTGACGGTGTGCTTGATGGTGCGCTTGATGGTGTGCTGGAGGGCGTACATGATGGCGTTCTTGATGGTGCGCTTGATGGCGTACTTGATGGCGTGCTCGATGGTGTACTTGATGGTGTGCTTGATAGCGTGCTCGATGGCGTGCTCGATGGTGTACTTGATGGCGTGCTTGTTAGCGTGCCCAATGGCGTGGTCGATGGTGTGCTTGATGGTGTGCTTGATGGTGTGCTCGAGGGCGTGCTTGATGGCGTTCTTGATGGCGTGATTGATGGTGTACGTGATGGCGTGGTCGATGGCGTGCTTGATGGCGCGTGTGATGGTGTACTTGATGGCGTGCTTGACAGCGTGCCCGTGCTCGATGACGTGCTCGACGGCACGCCCGATGGTGTACTTCATGGCCTGCTTGATAGCGTGGTCGATGGTGTGCTTGATGGTGTGCTTGATGGTGTGCTTGATTGTGTGCATGACGGCGTCCTTGATGGTGCGCTTGATGGTGTACTTGTTGGCGTGCGCGATGGTGTACTCGACGGCGTGTTTGATGGTGTACGTGATGGCGGGCTCGATAGCGTGCTCGATGGCGTGCCTGATGGTGTTCTTGATGGCGTGCCTGATAGCGTGCCCAATGGTGTTGTCGACGGTGTGCTTGATGGCGTGCTTGATGACGTGCTCGATGGCGTGCTCGATGGTGTACTTGATGGTGCGCTTGATAGCATGCTCGATGACGTGCTCGATGGCGTGCCCGATGGTGTACTCGATGGCGTGCTTGATAGCGTGCCCAATGGTGTTGTCGACGGTGTGCTTGATGGTGTGCTTGATGGTGTGCTCGAGGGCGTGCATGATGGCGTTCTTGATGGTGCGCTTGATGGTGCACTTGATGGCGTGCGCGATGGTGTACTTGATGGCGTGTTTGATGGTGTACGTGATGGCGTAGTCGATGGCGTGCTTGATGGCGTGCCTGACGGTGTACTTGATGGCGTGCTTGTTAGCGTGCCCAATGGCGTGGTCGATGGTATGCTGGATGGTGTGCTTGATGGTGTGATCGATAGTGTGCATGATGGCGTCTTTGATGGTGCGCTTGATGGTGTACTTGATGGCGTGCTTGATAGCTTGCTCGATGACGTGCTCGATGGCGTGCTTGATGGTGTACTTGATGGTCTCCTCGTCAGCTCGCCCGGTGGCGTGGTCGATGGCGTGCTTGATGGTGTGCTTGATGGTGTGCTTGATAGTGTGCTCGGTGGCGCCCTTGATGGACGCTTGATGGTGTACTTGATGGCGTGTGCGATGGTGTACTTGATGACGTGTTTGATGGTGTACGGGATGGTGTGCTCGATGACGTGCTCGATGCCGTGCTCCATGGTGTACTTGATGGCGGGCCTGATAGCGTGCCCAATGACGTGCTCGATGGCGTGCTTAATGGTGCACTTGATGGTCTGCTTGATAGCGTGCCCGACGGCGTGGTCGACGGTGTGCTTGACGGTGTGCTTGATGGTGTGCTTGATAGTGTGCATGATGGCGTCCTTGACGGTGCGCTTGATGGTGTACTGGATGGCGCGCGCGACGGTGTACACGATGGCGTGTTTGATGGTGTACGTGATGGCGCGCTCGTGCTCAACGGCGTGCTCGATGGTGTACTTGATGGCGTGCTTGATAGCGTGCTCGATGACGTGCTCTATGGCGTGCTCGATGGTGCACTTGATGGTCTGCTTGATAGCGTGCCCAATGGCGTGGCCGATGGTGTGCTTGATGGTGTGCTTGATGGTGTGCCCGATAGTGTGCATGATGGCGTCCTTGATGGTGCGCTTGATCCGCTTCCCCTCGGCCCCCCACCCTGTACCCCTCTAAGCAGACTTGGCCGCCGGCGAAGCCCCACTGCGGGGGACCTCCTTGCCGCGACCCGATCGGACCCAGGGAGGCATACTTCTCTCCCGGCCCCTGGAGGTTTCCCTCCTGCAGAGGTGGGGGATAGAGAAGGGGGGCGCACTGGGCAGGGACGCATGTCGGGCTTGGAGGGATGGGGCACTGGGGCGCGCGCAGAGGCGGCAGCGGGGGGGGTTGAGGCTGGAGCGCGGGGGGGGCGCTGAGAGCTGCATGGGGGTGTGTGGGATGGAGTTGGGGCAGAGGGCCCTGTGGGTGGGGCAAAGGCGTTGAGGGGAGATGGAGGGGGAGGCTGTACCAGCCGTCCCCTCTAGGGATCGCTGGTCCGTTCCCGGGGCCCTGGCGGCCGGTACTAGGGGGCCGCGGGCTCCCTTGGGGGTGGTGCTTGGCGCTGGCGCGCGCGTACACCCGACACTGTTAGTACACCACCCGTTGGGGTGGTGCCCGGGCCCTGTCGTCGGGGGCTTCGCACCCGGCACCCAGCCCGTGAGTAGAGCTGGGGAGTACTCAGGTGTTGTGTTGTGTTGTGCTGTGTTGTGTTGTGTTGTGCTGTGCTGTGCTGTGATGTGATGTGTTGTGTTGTGTTGTGTTGTGTTGTGTTGTGTTGTGTTGTGTTGTGTTGTGTTGTGTTGTGCTGTGTTGTGTTGTGTTGTGTTGTGTTGTGTTGTGTTGTGGTGTGGTGTGGTGTGGTGTGTTGTGTTGTGTTGTGTTGGATGGTGACGTGATGCGTTGTGTTGTGTTGTGTTGTGTTGTGTTGTGTTGTGTTGTGTTGTGCTGTGTTGTGTTGTGTTGTGTTGTGCTGTGCTGTGCTGTGCTGTGATGTGATGTGTTGTGTTGTGTTGTGTTGTGTTGTGTTGTGTTGTGTTGTGTTGTGCTGTGTTGTGTTGTGTTGTATTGTGTTGTGTTGTGTTGTGTTGTGTTGTGTTGTGTTGTGTTGTGTTGTGTTGTGTTGTGTTGTGTTGTGTTGTGTTGTGTTGTGTTGTGTTGTGTTGTGTTGTGTTGTGTTGTGTTGTGTTGTGTTGTGTTGTGTTGTGCTGTGTTGTGTTGTGTTGTGCTGTGCTGTGCTGTGCTGTGCTGTGTTGTGTTGTGTTGTGTTGTGTTGTGTTGTGTTGTGTTGTGTTGTGTTGTGTTGTGTTGTGTTGTGTTGTGTTGTGTTGTGTTGGGCTGTGTTGTGTTGTGTTGTGCTGTGTTGTGCTGTCCTGTGCTGTGTTATGTTGTGTTGTGTTGTGTTGTGTTTTTGTTATTTGTGTTCCTTTCCTGTTGTGTAATGTTGTATTGTGTTGTGTTGTGTTGTTGTGTTGTGTTGTTGTGTTGTGTTGTGTTGTGTTGGATGGTGATGTGATGTGTTGTTCTGTTGTGTTGTGTTGTGTTGTGTTGTGTTGTGTTGTGTTGTGTTGTGTTGTGTTGTGTTGTGTTGTGTTGTGTTGTGTTGTGTTGTGTTGTGTTGTGTTGTGTTGTGTTGTGTTGTGTTGTCTTGTGTTGTGTTGTGTTGTGCTGTGTTGTGTTGTGTTGTGTGTGTTGTGTTGTGTTGTGTTGTGTGTGTTGTGTTGTGTCATGTTGTGTTGTGTTGTTGTGTTGTGTTGTGTTGTGTTGGATGGTGATGTGATGCGTTGTGTTGTGTTGTGTTGTGTTGTGTTGTGTTGTGTTGTGTTGTCCTGTGCTGTGCTGTGTTGTGTTGTGTTGTGTTGTGTTGTGTTGTGTTTTGTTGTGTTGTGCTGTGTTGTGTTGTGTTGTGTTGTGTTGTGTTGCGTTGTGTTGTGTTGTATTGTGTTGTGTTGTGTTGTGTTGTGTTGTGTTGTGTTGTGGTGTGTTGTGTTTTGTTGTGTTGTGTTGTGTTGTGTTGTGTTGTGTTGTGTTGTGTTGTGTTGTGTTGTGTTGTGTTGTGTTGTGTTGTGTTGTGCTGTGTTGTCTTGTGTTGTGTTGTGTTGTGTTGTGTTGTGTTGTGTTGTGTTGTGTTGTGTTGTGTTGTGTTGTGTTGTGTTGTGTTGTGTTGTGTTGTGTTGTGTTGTGTTGTGTTGTGTTGTGTTGTGTTGTGTTGTGTTGTGTTGTGTGTGCTGTGCTGTGCTGTGATGTGTTGTGTTGTGTTGTGTTGTGTTGTGTTGTGTTGTGTTGTGTTGTGTTGTGTTGTGTTGTGTTGTGTTGTGTTGTGTTGTGTTGTGCTGTGTTGTGTTGTGTTGTGTTGTGCTGTGATGTGTTGTGTTGTGTTGTGTTGTGTTGTGTTGTGTTGTGTTGTGTTGTGTTGTGTTGTGTTGTGTTGTGTTGTGTTGTGTTGTGCTGTGATGTGTTGTGTTGTGTTGTATTGGTATTGGTATTGGCAGGGCAGTGTATATTTCGGGGGGGGGATTTCCCCAGGGAATGTGGCAGTCACCTCATGATGGCGGCATGACTATGTATGCATATCATGCCCTCATGAGGACTACGCACACCCACCACCGGCCCCATTACCTCGGCATGGCTCCTTTTGGTAGCCGCGGGGTGGCTCGCCCGCTGCTTTTGCCTTCTTCTGGGTAATGGGCAGGATTTCCACATGGTCTGCAGACTTTCGTGGTTGGGGGGTAGAGATTCGGATTGGGGTTTTGATCAGGGTTTTCGAGGATCTGTCTGGTTTCTTGTTGTGCTCGGGTTGAACCCGCATACCGTGATGTGTTCCGTTGCTTCCTTGGGGGGGGGGGGTGATGAGAGAGGGGGGGGGGGGTTGCGTCTCTCTTTATGTGCTTTGGTGATGGGTGGTTCGTTTGACTGCCATTGGGTGAACTTATTGCCCTTTTGAAGGTTTGATGATGATTGTTGGTTTTTTTTTGGGGGGGGGTCGGGAGTGAGAGACGAGTGCCCCTCCTTTTTTTTGGGGGGGGGGGGCTATAGGCAGCGTGGACACATTGGACATTCGTTCATTGTTTCAGTCTGAATTCTAGTAGTCATAGTCAATTGCGGATGTGGAGGTGTTATCCCAATCAGATGCGGGAGGGAGCTGGCGCTGTTTAAGTTCTTCTTCTTCATTCTCTTTTTCTTCTAGAGATGGGTGTTGGGGGTCGGGGGTGAGCAACAAGATTGTTTTCATCATTCTGTGGCCTGTTGTCTGCCCTCTCTCTTTTTTCTTTTTTTTTATTGCAGGAGGTGTTGGGTAAGTATTGGAAGCATGAAGGCAACAAGCAGCATGAACACATTGGGCATTCGTTCCTTCATTCAGTCTGAGTCCCAGTAGTCAGACTCATTCTCTGAGTCGTGAGCAGGTTCCAGCGAAGATTCGCTTGTGGATGAGGAGATGTTATCCCAATCTAGTGCGGGAGGTTCTGGATCATGGGCCTCATCTCTTTAGGCACTTGGCCACTCGTCTTGCAACAAAACTTGTGTGAGTTTGCCAGTAGCAGAGAGGGTCACTCCTCTGTCAAGGCTGATGTGCAGTTCTTCTGATTCTCTGAATGTGACTGCCGTTGACTGTGCGTGGATATTGGCTGGTGAGACTGGTGATACGTATACTGTGCTTGGATTTGGGTTAGGGGTTGGGCATTCGGCTCTAGCTTGGAAGGAGAGAGGTGTGACGGGCGGGGGAAGGAGACTCAATGGAACCGGGCTGGTATCGTCCATCCGTGCGCCGTTCTGATGCCCAACGAAGTTGAATGCCGCAGCGATGGCGTGATACTTCCATTCCGTTTTGAGCGGGGACCATCAAGGGGGATTCGATTCTGTAATCAGGCGTTCTGTGCGTACAGCTGGGGGCCATGATTTCATGGATCCCAGGCTGTTGAGAAACTCTGCACAAATGGTTATGGCATCGTTTGTGGTGAGAGGGCTTCTTTTCATGTGAAGAATCGCACCTGACCAGGTGATGCACACGCTGAGAGGGGACCATGAGGTGCATGATTCTAGCAGGAAGTCTGGGATTAATCCCCATGCGTGTTTCACATCATTCTTGGTAGTGGTGAAGGCGGCCGGCGATTGCCATTCAATGGAGAATTCATCCGTGGCCAGACGGTTTGCTATGCCGGCAAGAGACCACATGCATAACAACGGAAGCATGATGCAAGCGGATTGCATGTGGACATCCCAGCCGGTGGCCATAGTGCGACAGAATGGGCAAGAGAATTCGTCTTTATCTCCTTCGTGGCAGTGGGGGATTGTGCGGATCCAATACGCTGCTGCCAGTCCGGCATTGGTGTACTTGCCTTCTGTGAGTCCTCTACGCTAGACAACCTTGCACTTTCACCGGGATATTCGCTGGGTGGGAGTTGGGAGAGTTCGCAGGGAGTTGTTGTACTGAGCATCAAGTGGTCGTACAATGTCGGGTGCCTGAATTCCGTCGCGAAGGCACAGCATTAGATCATCAGGTGCTTCTGGCATCGGTACTTGGCCTTCCGCTGCGTGCTGCAGTGCCGATTTCGCCATGTCGTCGGATTCTTTTTGCCATAGGGCCACACGGGCATTGCTTTTGGTGTTGTGTTGCGCAGGGATGTAGTACTCTGGGATGTTGTGGTCGCATAGGAACTGTGTGTATGCCATGCGGTATGCGTCAATCCAGATGCAGTTGGATGGTTTGCCACCCTCGCCTCCGTGCATGGCTGCCAAGTTGTCGGATATGGCTCCTCTGATGCGGTTGAGATCAATTTCGAAGCGATGGATGAGCAGTCTGTTGAGGAACTTTCCGCACCATTCCGCTACCAAGCTGCTGCCTCCTTTGCATCTCACTACGGAGCTTGCTTTTAGGGCTACTCCTGTGATATCGATCACAAGCGGTGACCATGCGTGGTCGTTGATGTCTTTGGAACCGTCGGACATGAGGATGATATCTCCTTCTGGAATGTGCTGTACCTCAATTCGGATGGGGCATTCTGTGAGGTCAGCGGGGAGATGGAAGGAAGTGCCGTGTTGGGCCATCCATTGTTGCGCCGTTATCCAATCGGGATGAGGAGGAATGTCGGGCTTGCTGTACAGCATGAGCATTCTGCTTGTTTCTCTGGTGTATGTGCTCCTGCTTTTGCGGGCGAGAAAGAGGCCTCTGATGTATTGGCATTGTAGGCGGGTGAATACGCGGGGAACTCCAAAGCCCATGTGGTCCATGCTTCCCCAGAGCATCTTGTTCGGTGTGTGGATTGGGATACAGAGCGCTTTGCAGGCTATTCTCTTGATCTGTATTTGCTGTGATTGGACCCAATCCGCTTGCATTGGGATGGCAGAGAACACATAATCGACCACAGATAGCGTGTACGTGACCAAGATGCGCAGGATGAGAACAAATGAGGGATGCGGACGGGAGAGTGTTCCTTGTAGGATGGAGAGACCTTTGGCGAATTTTAGGAGTGGTTCTTTGGGGGTTTCTCATGGCATCAGGGGAATTCCTGTCATTTTGAGGTCTGCTTTCTGAAGACGGAATCGGTCCCGCATCGTTTCTACTTCCCCATCGACATACACCAGAGTGCCATTCTGTGGTTCTGTTCCGTACATTTTGATTTTCTTGCATTGTGATGATCCTCCGGTTAACCAGCAGCCTTGGCTGTAGGTGTTGTACATGTGAGCCATGTCTTCTGGGGTGGTGGCGAATCCTCTGCGGTCGTCGCTGTACACGATCTCGAGTACTTTGATGAGTGGAACCCAGGGGGCTGGTAGGCTCTTGAACTTGTGTTGCTCGGCTCGTGGAGTGAGGTCCGTGGAGAAGAGGCAATCCATATCTTTTCTGATGGTGTTGCAAAATGCATTGCTCTCGGTCCCAGTCAATGATGAATACTTTGCCATGGTCATGTGCAAACCACCAAGTCAGCCACCTGCACGTGATCGCACACAGCTGTGGTGATAGCTGCTTTCTGTAGGCGAAGTGGTTGGGGGGAACGCAGGCAGTCCATTCTGAGCGTTGTTGTTGACGGAGAAATACGTTGCTGGATTCCAGTCGGCGAAGGTATGGTTCCAGGAGAATGGGTCCACTGTTAGGGATGAGCCATTTCGGTTGCTTCTTGATTAGGCATAGGTGAAGTACGGCACAGAGCAGTTGATCATGAGCACCTTGTGTGAATGCTTGCAGAAGAGATGTGAACAGGTAGAGGCGGAATCTGTCTAGTCGACTGACGAGTGCATGGGGTAATTGATCAAGGGAGGTGCCCTCGGAGGAGGGTCGGCGTACTAGATCCGTGAATTCCTGAAAGTCTGGGGCTTTGCCTGCGGGGTCTTCCAAGGGGAGGCCTTTGCGTTCGCGCTGCAGCTTCAGCATGTGCGTGAGAAAGTCAGGCTTGTCCTCCGGTGCATCTGGGCTTAGCTCCATTCCTTTCGGCATGTGCTCGATGTCCAAGGCTATGTCAGGTCTTCCGCTATACAGTTCTTGTGCTTGTTTGAGCATTTCTTCCTGAAATTCTGCCTTTTCTGTGGGAAAGTACTTGCCATCAGCATTGATCTCATCCACAACCTGGAATTTGTTCTTCTTCAGTGGATTGTAGCGGACGTGATGGAGACTCCTTTCAATTTTTCTAGTGGGAAGTGGAGTTTTGCTGCCATTGCTTTGTTGTTCCTATCTTCCCACCATTCCGCAATTTCAGCCGAGCGTCTTCCGCTGTGGGATTGCCGTGCTGTTGCTAGGAGTCGGGCATCGGTGGATGTGAGGGACATCTTCGATCGGCGGCGAGGTATGATAGCGTCCATGGCCGTAAAGTACATGTGCATGACCGTAGTGGGGTGCCATTCTGAAATGTTAGCCCACACAAATAGGATGGAACATGCATTCGCCACTTCCTGAAAGTCCTCTTGGTTGAGGTGGCGGAAGTCATACCTTTCGTTGGAGGGGTCCGTCGGTTTCATGTGATCGCAGTCAATAGCAAGGGTGTACTGTTGCGCGTTGTGAGTGCTGAGGCCACGAAGTTGTTCTCTGGTGCAGGTTACACATGAGGTGCTGTTGTGAAGAAACAGCCAGTCTATCTCTGACGTTGAGACTCCTTTTCGAGTTATGACGTGGTTTGTTGGCTGACCTGCGGTGTAGGGGCAGTGGAACTCTTTCCAGCTTTTGGTGAGTGTGCGCTTGAGCCATCCTTTGTAGCTTCGTTTGACGTCATCATTGAGGTCTCCCTGAATGAATGATACTGTTGCACGAGCATTTGTCAGGAAGTTGGCTACCGCTTCGCAATGCTTTGCTTTAGCTTCTGGGTGCAGTCTTGGGGGAAAATGCACTGTGGCAATGGCAAGCGAGTCAGGGTGGCCTGAGTTGATGTGCACGCACAGGGAGTGTTCTTTAGCTTCGATCTTCCATTTTTTCTTGGTTGTGCGGCGGATGTGCACAAGGATTATCAGGCCTCCTCCTCGGAAGGGTTGTGATGCAGCTTGTTGGTACGGTAGTCCGTTTAGCCATCCTTCTGGCATGAGTGTCCAGTCTTCTTGCAAACAGACAACCTCGGGCATTGCCAGGATGAAGTAGCAGTAGAGTTGGTGCTGTTTCTTCTCTAGGCTTCCACAATTGATGCCCATGACCGTAGTTTCTGCCCAGCTGGAAGCTTTGGACTGCGTGCACTGAGGGGGTGCTTGGCTGTATTTATGCTGCATTTCTGAGTACAGCTGGATCGTCTTGGGATGGATGTCGTTCGGTGTCGGGGGGTTGCATGGCCACATTCTTGCTTCTGTGACGGGAAAGACTCCTTCAAGTTGAAAGGGGCCGGAGAAGACAGTGCAGGCGGAGGCCATTTGAGCCGTGATGGCAGATTCCTTCGGCAGATGCCAGCACGCAAGGATCTTCAGATGGATGGAAGTGGTGGGGAGGGACGAGTGCGCCGTCATGCTGTATCCTGATGGCTTGCCGCACTGTTGACAGGTGGGGCCGTTGATCCACACGGCTGTTCTCTGAACGTCATGATTCTTGGTGCCGAGGGCGTGGTAGCCCCCGTGAGATTCATACTGTGAGTGGTGTAGATTCGCTTTGTAATGGCCTGATGGGGGACGCATTACGTGTTTGCACCAGATGAGCAGTACGATGTTGGCTGATACTATGGGGTAGGAAGGAGTGTATGCATTTTTGTGCTTGTCTGCTGATTCTGCGTAGGCTTGTAGCCAGGCGTGAATGACGCGTATGTGAGAGATGATGACTAAGTTTGGCACGTTTGACAACCGATGGAGGGGGGTCAGGTGATACAGACTGTTCATGGCTGCTGCTGCTGACTGTGTGTGTTGGAGACAGGGTGTGGCGTGGAGGGTGAGGTCTGAGCAGGTAAAGCTTCTTTCTTGGTTGTGCGCTGCTGTTTGGCCACATCGTGTGCATATGTGCAGAAGTGTGTGGTGGGCTTTCGTCGACAGTTCCGGTGGGTCCTCGCAGAGGGGGTTGAATTTGAGGTCAGATTGGCATTTGTTGGACCAATTGTGGAGGTCCGTTAGCACACTGGCGACAGTTTGTCTGTTTGTCGTCCCCTTCTTCAGTAGGCAGTCGAGAACGAGGATCGGGAGGGCTGCACAGAATGTGGCTTTCGGTAGTACTATAGGAAGTCATTTGCGTTCTTGCGGAACCCCTCGGGCCGCAGGGATGATCATTGATGATCCCGACACATTAGATTGCGGTACTTCTTCAGGCCTGTCAGGAGCTAGGGTCTCTGCTTTGTGTTTGCTAGGTGGCGTGGTTGTGATGCACTGCTGGCGCCATGATGGCTGGGTACTGGTTTGGTGCGGGATTGTACACGTGTTGCTGATATGTTGGCATGGTGCTGTGTGGATGAAATGCTTGCTGGTTGAACGCCGGCATTTGAATTATGGGGTTCTGCATTCGGAACTGATACGGTGACATTGTCGATGGATTCGAAGGCATGGGTGAAGTTTGCAGCATGGAGGGCAGCATGTGATTCATCATTGGATTCATCATTGCTTGGGGCATGATGGTCGAAAGGTTTGCCTGTGCTGGTGTGGTGGGGGAGGAGCCATTGGTTGTGGGTCGCTCTCGGTCTTTCTTTTCTTGGCGGGATTTGTGCCTTCATATGGGACTCCTTTGTCATTCTTCCGGCGAATGCCCACATACTTATTGTCTCCAATGGGGACCCACACCTTGTCTTTTCCTTCCGAGACCATCTGCCAATCTTCTGGGTTTACCCCGTTGATGAACCAGTAATTTCGCTGGATGGCGCCTGGTGAAAGACCAGTGTTCGGCCCGAATCTCTGCTGAATTGCGTCTTCTAGATTCTTGAACGGTACATCTTTCGTGGCAGTAAGCATCAGTGTAAGCTTCGGGCCTTGTGCAGAACCTCCTCTCTGGTTCTGTGCTGGAGGGGTCTGAGACGGCGGGAATGGCAGCAGGGTGGTTCTGTGTTCTTGAGCTCTTTGGTACGGCGATTGGTTTGAAGGAGGTATCGGTTATGGATGGTTGTGGGGCGTTTGGGGATGGGGGTTGGCATGTGATGCAGTGTTCTGTGCCTGGTAGATTTGGATGCCGCTTTGCCCCAATGCAGTAGGGGTTTGCATGGATGTGGGAGGGTCGTCTTCCTCTGCCACTACCCATTGGTTGATCCAGTCGGGTGTCTTTGTGGAGGATGTTGCTCCCAGAGACTCCAATCCTCTCCGATGATGTTGAAGTCGTCTGGATCTGGAGTAACCGCGAGATTGCGGATGACCGCGTTCCCGCATTGTGCGGCATTCTGTAATGAGATGAGTTGAAGACGGGCACTTTCTTCAGAGTGGAGAGAGTATGATAGAGTGGTGGCCGAGATGGCCCAGTTTGCTCCTTTCGGGATAGATTGCCATATAGTCTTCAGTTCTCCCATGTGCTTTTCTGCTTGTGGGGTGCCTTGTGTGCCTGTGGACTTCATGAATTGGAGCCAATCATGGAGGGCTTGAGATACCGCCGGCAGGTCGGCTGCCAGAGCGCACATGTGCGCTTTGAGCAGCGTGTCTATTTGTCTGCTCCGATGGACTTTCAGAAAAAGATTGTGAACTTTTGCTGCTGCTTTGATGCGGTGGAATCTCATGTAGAGTTGTATGGCTGCGAGGGTGCAGTCGGAATCTTCCAAGTTGTTGCATTTGTCGACCACTTGCTGCACGAGGTCTTCATACTGTGCGTAGGGGTCTATTTGATGCTTTGGTGGGGGTGGCCTTTTATGAGAGCCAGCTGACATTCTTGGATTCTTCGGGTGCAGATTCTTCGGGTTCGGGTCGCTTCTTTGGGCGTGGGGCAAATTGTACTAGAAGAAGTTGTCTGGCTCTGGGTAGTGGCCCGTCAGCTGCAGGCCATCTGTTGGGAAGGCTGGCGGCAGCGGGTTTGGTGCACGTCTTTTCGCTGGGGGAGTTCGTGATGGTGAGCGATTTATGTTTGTTCGACGCCTGATCATCGTCGTCATCGGTGGTGAATCGACAGAAAGTGGGGGTGGACACGCCTGGTTTCAATGCCAGCTTCGTGACAGAAACTGTGGCTCTGAGGGAGTGGTCCGACATCGCTTGATGCACGGGCTTCTTTGCTGTGAATTCTGGATACCATGGGGGGTTGTGGCCATTCTTTGTTGCCCACGCTGCGTACATGGCGCTCCATACTGTGACCCACCAGTTGGTGTCGTTGAATGCGCAGTTTCTGGGGCAAACCCATTCTGCTTCGATGATCTGTGCGAGGACTTTCTTGCTCTCCCCAGCCAGTCTCTCGAAGGTCTCTCGGATAGCTGTGATCTGAATATGGTTCGCAATGCTTTCTACAAATTCTCCGACCTTGTCATCTGATTCCTTGGTGATGAACTCTCTGAGCTGGGCGATCATGTCTTTGACCGTGAGCCACAGATACTCAGGGTAATCCGTTTCCAACAATTCAATGTCTAGCCGAGGAATGGATGATCTCATCGGTGAGCCAAAGATGCCGAAGCTTGACACCAGATTCTTTGTGAGGGGGACATCAGCTACGTCCACTCGGGAGGGCCAATGGTTGACAGGGGCACGTAGGTTGGGTGAGTGTCCGCTAATTCGGTGAAAGTAGCCCAGATTGGCTGGAGCGATAGCTGCTCTCTGGAGGGCTGGAGATAGGTTGGCGAAATCTTCGGCTTGCATTCTTTGGAAAATTCAAAACAGGCAGAGCTGTGCGTACAATGGTGCTGGGAGAATGTCGGGCTTTTTGGTTTCTCTCTTCTTCTTGTGCCGGTATTCATGCATACATTCCATGCCAACAAGTATCTCTTTCACTTTTCTTTGATGTCGACTATCGAGTCTTGACATGTACTTTGACCCTCACTCTGAACCTAGTCCTGGCCTTGACCCTCGCCCTTGTCTTTCCCTTGACCTAACCCTAACCTTTACCCTAACCCTTACTCTAACTCTAGCCCTAGCCCTCGCCCTGACTCTAGCCCTAACCTTAGCCCTACCTTTTTGATGGCTCTGGGTACGGATTGGGCATCGAGCTTTACGTGTTTGCACAGTTTGTACGTCTGCATGGGTGACCAGTATGGGTTTCGGGTTCCAGGTTTGGGCGCAGAGAGAGCATGCTTGCGATCTGTTGGCCCTAGAGAATGCGGAATTGGATTCTGTTGAGGTAGTGATTGGGATGTCTGGGAGCTATCTGGTCTTGCTGCCTTATGTTTTGGCTCTCGATTCGTTCGCCGGTGTGAATTGTGCTCACATACTTCTCTTCTCGGATGTTCGAGCCTAGGTTCCGTGCTGACAGGCATTGATTTTATTTTTCCTTGAGTTTGGTTTCTGTCGTAATTAATCTCAATCCGTATCTGAATCCGAATCTGAACCTTAGTTTATGCTCTGATCCTTGTTGCGATTCTAATCTTGGCCCTGACATTAACTTGACCCCTATTTCATCTCTCACGGCTGTTCTTTTGTTTGTTGGTTTGAATGCTGATGTGTTGGTTCTAAGTATTGATTGAGCACCAAGCTTCACATGTTTGCGGATCCACGTATTTTACCGGTTTAGAGTTCGGATTCTGGGTTCAAGTGGTGAGAGGGGCTAGTATGTTGTCTGCTGGCTCTCAGGTATGAGGTAATCGATTCCGCTAGGGTATTGATTGGGCTGGTTTGGAGCATCCGGTGTTGTTGCATTGTGATTTTGATCTCGAATTGTTTGCTGGCGTAACTGTGGTGGAGTCAGAATTAGGGTTAATGTTAGGGTCTGAGTTTTAGCCATCCTTCCCAGGTGTTGTTGTGTTGCTTGTTTGTCAGTGTGGCTTCCTGATCATGAGTGTGCGGCTGGCTGGGGGCTGGAATGAGACTAAATTTCTTCTTTCTTTGTCCCTCTTTGGATCGGTTGAGCGATGTGTGAACCTCTGCAGCTTGAAAACCGTTGGTTCGTTTTGATGCGGGTGGATTGAAAGGAAAAAGTGGGGTGCACAGACCTCTGCTTAGTTTGTTTTGACTTTATCCCAAGGCATGGAGTGAAGCTGGTACTTTCCCAGTTCTCTGCTCTTCTTGCATTGGTACATGAGGTGTGGTCTATTTCTCAAGCGGATGAGGGTTGCAGCAAGGGTGTGGGGAAGTGATTAGGTGCATGCATCGAGCAAGGCGAAAGAGTCCCGTTGCACTCCAGAGTACGTTTTGTGCTGATATCGAAGGTCCCGGCGGACACCGATTGGGCCGCTGCCGTCATACGGAGAATCGATTCTGAACAGATTCTGCATTCTCTGGTGGGGCAATGTTCAATACCATTCTTGACTGATGTCTAAAACGTTTGGCGTCAGCATATAAGATCCGCAACCATGTGATTAGAGTGTTGATGCTTCCGGTCGGCGCTGCACCGGTTCCGTACAGACGGATGTTCTCCATAGGCATGGTGCATGCACAATTGAGCGGCTGGCACTGACCCAGTTCCGTTCACACGGATATTATCCATAGGCATGCTGTATGCACAGTTGGACGGCTGGCACTGACCCAGTTCCGTACAAACAGGTATTCTCAGTCTGCATGCTGCATGCACATTTGAACAGCTAGCACTGCTCCAGTTCCGTTCAAACGGGTATTCTCTATTGGCATGCTTCGTGCACAATTGAACGGCTGGCACTGATCCAGTTCCGTACAAACGGGTATTCTCCATATCCATGCTGCATGCACATTTGAACGGCTGGCACTGATCTAGTTCCGTTCAGTGGGTATTCTCCATTGGCATTCTGTATGCACAATTGAATGGGTGCTTGCTTGTGGGTGGCAAGCGCATGCCTGTGGAGCTGCGGATGCATGCATGGGTCGGAGAGAAGGTTGTGAAGTGCTTGGGTTTGCGATTCTTAACAGGAAAGTGCAAGGTTCTGCGGTCTGTTCGTTTTGGCTGGTAACCATCTGGGCAGACAGGCTTGCTTGCCTGTGTGTGATGCTGTTAGGCGCTGTTGGATGAACTGACTGTGTAGCGCTTGTGATCTGTCTGTCAGACCTTCTTGTTGTTGTTGCATTTCCGAATTGCTCGTCATGCATGCTGCCGGTTGTGTCGTGCATGGGTGAAGATAGTGCTCCCGTTGTGTGTCTCTTCCATGATACCCGTGTGCCCCCTTTGTGTCCCCCTTGTGTCTCTCTCGTGTCGCTCTCGTGTCACTCTTGTGTTTCTCCCATGTCTCTCTCCTGTCTCTCTCGTGTCTCTGTCTCTCTCGTATCTCTCTCTCTCTCGTTTTTGTTCCTGATGGGCATGCAACTGGGTAAAAGCATGTACGCGCAGTGTTGTTGAGTGCATTTTGAGTGCTTCTTACTTGGCTGTCTGATAGACTGCCCAAGTGTATATATATGGTGAGTTGTTGTGGGGTTGAGCGAGTTCCTGTGGATCATGACCTGATGGGGGTCATTCCTTTGGGCAGTACAGTCTCAACACAGCAGGGGGGTGATTCGGAGGATGGTCTCTTGAAATAATGTGGGGCCGGTTCGTTGAATTTCTGGGTGTCTGTTCCTCCCTTCTTGTGGTTTCTTGCATCCTTGAACTGAACTGACTGGAGAAGAAAAATTCGGTGCGATGCTCCCGGCACCTTATAAATTCTTTGATGGGGGTTGCTCAGCTCAGGCATGCCTCTGGCCCGTGCGTGTGCTGGCAATGCGTGGGTGGGGGTCGTACGTGTGCTTACATTGCAAAGGTGCTTATTCTGTTGGGCGGGGCAGGGAGGGCATGAATACATGGGAGAAGGGACAAAGCGGGTTGTCACCAGCTGGCTCTGAACCAGTTCTGTGACATGGATTCCTTACTTCGGATTGCCGTGTGACAGTTCTGGTGTTCACGAACGAGTACGCTTCGGAGGACAGAGTCCATGTCGTTAACATCTTACTGGTCCAGGGCGCTTCGGTTCCGGCCGCTCGGGCCACTCCAATTCCTTTTCTCCAACTGCAGGTCAACTTGTTCAGCGACGCGAATACCATCGGCTGACATTGATTCTCACGCCTGGGGATACGTTCAACGTAATTTCCGACGGGCTTCTGCGATTGGGTTGCCTGTCGCCCTTCCCGCCCTTGCGTCCCGGGGTGGTACTAGATCTGGGCGGCGTGCCGGGCGTACGGGAGCTGTGACAACGGCTGCTTCCTTTCCCGCAGCGACGCGGTGGGCTGCTGTCACGGTCGCGCCATCCTCGGTGAATCGCTTCGTTTCTGCCGTTGTGCCGGTCGCCTTTCCCGGATGCTTCGTCCCGTGCATGCCTGTCATCGGAGTGCTGGGCAGATGCTTGTCCATGGCCGTGCCATTCTTCCCTTCTGAGGGCCTCATCTTCTCGGTACTGGCTGTTGTCAGCTGGGCGTTCGCTCCTGGTTTCTGCGTAGGGAAAGAGCATGGGCTTCAAGATCCCCAAAGCGGTGAGAAGGGTGTGGGCCGCCGACTCCGTGTCCCGATTGCCAAGCTCGTTGCTCTCCATCGCCGGGTCTTCTGCATGCGCTGTGTATGCTGAGGTTCTTTGGCGCCTTTGCACGGGTTCTTCTTCGTCCAATTCCCTCATTCCTTGTGACCTGCCAAGTACCGGTGCTTGCGGACGGTAGGGAGTTCCGTCAGCGTGACGGCATCGCACGATGTAATCTCCCTCACTCAGCCTTCGTGTCAATTGATATCGCTTATCCGGGTTGGCCAGCCTCCACACGTGACGCTGCGCGTTGAGCATGCAGTATCCTTGCTCAGAGGCCACACGCCATGCGCTTCTTTCCAGCGGAGATCGCAGCCATTGCATCAGATCGTGTGTGACTGCTTGTACGTTGCTGCTCGTGATATTGTTTACACGCAGGACCACCACATCCTCTCCTGATCGCGGTGCTGCCGGGGATGCTCCACTTCTGTGCGATTCCTCGTCATCGGTCCTCATATACGGGTCCGGATCGTACATCACAGGTTCCTGGGGCCTGGGTCCTAGGTCCTGACCTCTCACTTCCGATTCTGCTCTGCTTGCGCTCGATTTGGGATTTGGGCTCGGTTTGGGATTTGGGCTCAGTTCGGGGTCATA